>JASDQU010030943.1:10708-22329 GCA_032191745.1 Picea mariana | reverse complement strand
ATCTTCTCTTCATCATCTTTATTGGGATATTCATAAAAAATTGGTTGTTTTATGTCAGTCTTTGAAACAACTTCTTCATCATAAGCAGGGCTATCAAAAACATATGTTGTATGGACACGAATATCCTCTACATTTCCTTCGTAAAAGCATCAAACAAAATATGCCTTCAATTCTGAAAAGCTAGGAAAAAACATAGAGGAATCTTCCCTAGCTTTTGTCACTAGCTTATCATCTATCTCATCTTCATAGTGAGGAGAAATATCTACTGCAAAATACACTTGCTCTTCATCATCAGAATATTCAAAAGAGACATGTTGATTTTCATGAACATTTAAAACAATAGATACATTTGATATGATGCCATATGTTTATGTGTTATTGTTAACATAATGAATATCATTCAACACCTCTTGATCTCCATGATAAATGTTTTCTTCTTCAGTGAATGCTTCATCACAAATATGGCTTTCATGACTAGAAGAATCTTTATGGAGCAAAGAAAACTCATCACAACATCCCTCAAAAAGACATTCGTCCAGAAAATACTCTTTGCAAAATGAATTAAAAGCTGCATGAAATCCTTTCAAAGAGTTGATACTTGCAACTGGAAGATCTCTACACCAATCGCAAGCAATCCCCTCTAATGAATACCTGGAAAGATTTATCCGGACATCTTCATGCATGATATGAAGTTGATGAATAAAATCATGAAAATCCAGCAAGTGTTTAGTTGGTAACTCCCACTCTTCTCCTTGAAATTTAGGAAGGCTATTTTCCCATTCATCTCTATTAGGCAGTGGATTAGGGAAACCAAATATTTTTGAAAAATCACAGAAGGCATACTTCTGAGATAAAATGTTTTCCATTTCAAACCAATGGAGTCTCCATGATGAAAGATGAGTAGTCAGAATAATGTGTCCATATTTAGTTCACCATTTAAAACTGGATCTCTGCAATGTCATTCTTCCCAGGGATCTTTTCAATCTCGAACAATAGCTAAAATCCTTCTTGAGAAAGATTTCATTTCTTGATAATTTTCTCTGGGTCAAATTCAGGTGTTTTCCAGAGGTAAATGTGGAGTAGAACTCATGTGTCTTCCTTTGGGAGCCACAACTGAAACAATGGAGTCACCAAGTGCAAGTTGAAATCTTCAAGTTACTAATTTCTTATGCACCTTCGGAATCCAAATTTCTTTGTAATTCAATCAAAAGGAAATGTCTTCAATTCGTTCCCCGACAACGCCACCATGAATGTTAGAAATGAGAGTCACCCTCATATTGCAAGAGGATAATCCCAATACCCATCAAAATGTTTGTGGAGGTAGGTTTATGAGTGGAGGTAAAATGGACAAAACTTAGTACAGGAATGATTTAACATAGAAACTAGACAAGCAATGTATAGGGAAATGAGGTCCTCATTAACTTCAGTCAGTGGTTTGAGTTTAAAGGTGAGGAGAGGGAAGAATTAGTGAGAAAGGTGAACAAGTCTTTCATGGGTATCCGTCTTTCAAGCAGCTTGGTGAAGAAAAACTCAGGCTCAAGAGCACTCTTGAACTCAAGTTTCAGACACTGAAATATGCCACAATAGCATAATAATCAAACCTACATTATCATACGACTACAACGACTTGTCTGGATCCTCCATGCATGAGCATTTCAGCATAAGGGGAAATACGATAACAAAGGGAAATACTGGAACATGTCACTGCTGCATTATAATCAAACCTACATTACAATACAACCAAAACCCTCGACTCAATCCTCCATGCCCAAGTATTTCAACACGATTTACACAAGAATATGAAAGGAATTGACTTCTATTAATGTGAAAGTATCAAATCTTATACATAACCAGAGAACAACTCTGGTATCAAAAATTAAATAGTAGGGAGCTCTGCTAAACTAGATGACGACCATGACTAGGTCTTGAACTGATCTATTTATACTCAAATCAGTCCACAACTACCAGGAATGTGATCTGGCCATTCCATTCAAAGCCTTTCGTATCTTCCTTCTTCTGTCAGACTGTGCATCTATCCTCCTATTAGATGCAAACTCATCTCAACATGGGCCTGCAGAAAAATCATCCATCGTGGTACCCTCAAGCTGACAGTTATGTCTCCACAGCCAGACCATCCACGTATTCTATTTATGGAGTGAGTCAAGGTTTCAACCACCACATTTTTTCTTAACTAATCTCTCATCGGGATCGGGGTGAGGCTTAATGCCTAGGGGCAGACATGCAATGCTCTCGAATTTGTCATTATATAAGCACGTGATTGCAGAGCCTTCATAAGCGGTTTGGATTCAAACCACTTTTGAGCCTACACTTTACCACCTTCCTCCACGTATCTCTTCCACTATACCATGGTTTCAATTGCGAGACCGCTCAATAATTTTATCATTCGAGCATGTTGCATCCCCACAATGAAACATGGTCGTTTATCGGGTCTCGATCTTTGATCTGGGCACTCCTGCTAAATTTAGTGCCACTGCTAAAGTTTATCCGCCTACCAATTTTAGGATCCATTAAAAATGTGCTTTAGGGGGGGTACTACTTTTGGCGCTTAACAATAACCCCTCTGGAGGACGATCTCTTGATGTTGACGTGGTGTCTTGATGTCACTATGTTGACGTGTCATGAAAAGATAGGTGACACATGTTAGTGCTAGAAGAATACCAGGTGTAATGACTGATGACAACACCACATGTCTGAACTGATAACTGCGACGTACTTTGGCACTTCAGAGCTCGGGGGCGGTCTGCATGTAGAGTTGTAGCTCTGAAGTGAACGATGACTGTCAATCTAAGGAGGACACACGACAAGGATCTTTGGACTCTGGGAGAAACTACTTCGGAGGAAAATGAGAGAGGGGAAGTTGAAACTCCCGAAGCCCAAACTCCCGAAGTAAATATTGATCGTCCGTTCAAGAGGACGCATGGCACCTGATCTACAACTCTGGGGGAAACTACTCTGGAGGAAATCGGGATGAGAAGTCCCGAAACTCCAAAATCCCAAAGTCTCAAAGAAAACTACCACCGTTATATTTGGATGGACACATGGCAATGATCTGTAGACTTAGAGAGAAAACACTTTAGATGAAAGAAAGAGGGGAGAAGTCCAAAATCTCGAAGCTTGAATTCCCGAAGTAAATCATGATCATCCGATGGAGAAGGATGCGTGGTGCATGATCTTTAACTTTGAGGATTATTTTTGGCGCTAGACCTCGCGCAACTTTGAAATGTCAAATACACACGAGTCGTTGATCTAAACCGCTCCTATGATCTCCATCGTTGGAAAAATAAACCCACCCGCTGCTTGTATTTTAAGCCCGAAATGGGCTTCTTTGAATGCTGCATTTGGACATTTCTGTGAAACAAAGGACTTGTTCATTCTGTGACCCTTTGATGGCTTTATGTGATAACATTGGTTCCACAGGGGATGACATGCTCCCTATGCGCTGCCAAGAACAAGCAGTTTTAGTGCCTTAGCTGTTGGGTTGTGGAGTCAAGCTTAAATACATTTGTTGAAGGCAATAGGCTGACATGTACACTAATCTACTTACAAAAAAGAAAAGAAACACGCACGCTCCAGAAGGATCTTATTTATGTATAATCCTAGACTAACTGACTTTTTACAATGTGCTAGGTGAAAGCAAACTTCCACCATAGCCACCCAAACTGTCTGGTAATATAATTCTTCTCTTCACTACAAATGTTCCACAAAAGGTAAGGGAAGTATGACAGCAGAAAGAAAACATGTTTTGGATCACTGAAAATACCCCCAAATGATGATAAGATAAATATTTTTGTAGGCTGCAATGCTTTTGGAAAACTCAACTCCATATACAACCCCATAGGGTCATAAAATTTATAATAAGGCACTCTCAAGTGGTGATAAATTACCTCCTTTATTTCATCATTGTTCACCTATTGTTTGATGTTCTCAGAGTGTACAGGTGGATAAAGGATGGATGTAGTTTGGCTAATCCCAGGTGATATTTTCTCATTTACAAGTGTTGGACATGAGATACATTGCACATTTAGCTCTTCCTTTTCTCCTTCATGGCTCTCCCAAGGATCATATTCATAATTATCATATACAGGAACCATGGTACAAGGTTCCAAAGAAGCCATGAATTTTTTTTTCTCTGCTTTGCTCTTYATCATCTTCACTGGGATATTCATCAAAAATTGGTTGTTTTTTGTCAGTATTTGAAACAAATTCTTCATCATAAGTAGGGTTGMAAAAAACATTTGTTTCAAGGAMAAGAATATCCTATGAATTTCCTTCATAAGAGCAGCAAACAAAATCTTCCTTCAATTCTGAAAAGCTAGGAKAAAAACATAGAGGAATATTCCCTAGCTTTTGTCACTAGCTTATCATCTATCTTAGCTTCATAGTAAGGAGAAATATCTACTACAGAATACACTTGCTCTTCATCATCATAATATTCAAAAGAGACATATTGATTTTAATGAACATTTAAAACAATAGATACATCTGATATGATGCCAGATGTTTCTGTGTTATTGTTAACATAATGAATATCATTCAACACCTCTTGATCTTCATGATAAATTTTTTCTTCTTTAGTGAATTCTTCATCACAAATTTGGCTTTCATGACTAGAAGCATCTTTATGGAGAAAAGAAAACTCATCACAACATCCCTCAAAAAGACATTTGGCTGGAAAATACTCTTTGCAAAATGAATTAAAAGCTGCATGAAATTTGTTGTAGCTTGACGCAACCTGCACTCCTCGGAGCACGATCGCCTCACACAGGACCTTCTTTCACTCGCGGACCGAAGAAATCAACGGTTCTTCAAATTCCAAATCGGAATTTCTGCACCCCACGGGTTCTATTTCACGCGACCCTCACTTCTCCTATCCTGAGGATCGGAACTTCGTGACTTCGTGAGTTCTCGGTTGATTTCGGGAATCTCGAATCCCCAAGACCCGATGCGTCAGTCAAATCGCTGACTTTTCCCTTGTCGGGACTTTGGCTCTATCGTGACTTTGCCACTCGCAATGCCAAGTCCTCGGGTTTTCAATTCTTGATGCCCGATGCGCCGATATTCTCCTGTCGCGCTTTCGCTATCTCGTGCCTCGCGGCTTGAACCTTCAAATCTATAGGCCTTTAACTTGCGAGTCCCGAGCATGCAAGATCTTTGATCTTCGGCACCTGCCTTGCACTCACCCCTGTGGCCCACATGACTTACGTCACTGTCAGGATGTCGCACCTCATGACTTCACGACTCCCGTTACCAACACTCCGATGCTATTCTTACGAGATCCCGATGGGTGATCTCTCGAATAATACAACGTCCGCCAACGTGTATCAACATTCTGCCCTCCTGAGCTTAGAACTTTCCCACTTGCGCTGTAACTTTCCTGTAAAGGGGACAAATCCAACGAGTTACTGAAACTCACAGATTCGCCACGAAGAGTACCAACCGTCCACTTTTCTTCTGGCGCAATCCTCGAACAAGAAGCATCTCTCCACGAGACTCATTCGCCAACCTACGACTCTTCCAACAACCTACTCACGCAACTTTTCTCCACTGCTCTTCAACAACCTCGAAGGCCTATCCCTCCTAAGCTTCAATGACTTCAATTCCCTCAGGAAGAAGCTCTTGCGCGCACCCCTTGCGGCAAATCTCCAAACACGCTAAGTGTTGAAGTCTTCGATCCTGCGCACTCCTGCAGCAAAACCCTTAATTCCCTTTTCTCAGAATCGCAACTCTGAGTCTTCGTCTAGCCTTCGCACACCTTGCACGGCTCTGTGCTCAATCTGCACTTCTGAGAACTTAGAACAAAGTTATCTCTATCTGAACCTTTCTCTCAACGCACTCCTTGTGGACGATTCGACTGCACTCCTTGCAGGAATTCTCTGGTTCAAGATAGAGAAACAATTGAAACTAACTCCCTGTTCTCATAGACTTCAATTCAACCATGAAATCACATACACATCATATCCAAGCAAATGCATGACAAGAAGCAAACATTCATGAGCATGATATCAACGATACACAGAGAATAACACAACCATGGAATTGAATCAAAGCTTTTCTATTAATTCAATGTCAGTACATGGAGGTTCTTTTCACACCTCTCTCTGCATGCTCTTCTCTTCAGAATGCTTGATAATAATGTTACAATACAAAAAGGAGGGTGTCTATATCCCGTTTCCCTCTTGAGCTCTAAAGCTATCAAATCTAGAATTTATTTCCTATCTAACTGCATTAAATCTATTAAATGCCTCATCTACCTAAGGACGAGATCTATCCGCTCAAGGTCCATTACAATATACAAGTGCGCTTCATCAAATCAATACATTAATGTTTGCGCAACAATATCAAGGTGCAATCCAAAAAGAAATCACGCTGGCTTGCTTGACGTGGGTGATGCTCCTGCATCATACTCCCTCGCTTGAAAAATTTCATGGGCTCTTGTCCATGAGCTCCTGCACGGTTTGTCCATGCTTCTGTACGATTGCTTCTGTTTCCCAGCTAGCATCTTCCACTGGGTGATTCTTCCACTTGACCAGATACTCAAAATACTACTTTTTCCTGGTCTTTCTACCCACTCGCTTGTCCAGTATGCATTCCATCTGCGGTTTCTCTGCTACTGGCAATTGTTTCATCCACTGGATCACTGTCTCTTCAGTTTTAGTCTCTGCTTCTCCTGGCCTGTATGGGTATAAGTCTGCGATATTAAATATCGGAGATATTCCGATGCCATTCGGCAACTCAATCGCATATGCGTTCTCTCCGAATTTTCTTAGAACCCTGCATGGCCCGATTTTCTTCATCTTGAGCTTATTATATGTTCCCCTTGGGAACCTTTCTTTTCTCAGATGCACCAGAACTAAATCACCAACCTCAAATTGAAGTTGTCTCCGATGTTGATCTGCCCTGCGCTTATATTCCTGGTTCAAATTCATCAGTCGCTGCTTTACCTGACTGTGAAGTTCCTGCATCACCTCAGCGAATTCTCCTGCACTAGCACTGCTAGTTGCAGTCTGTTCTGAATCTCGTAATTCAAAAACTCCTCTCGGCTGTATTCCATATACAACCTGAAACAGAATTTTGCCTGTACTCCGATTCACCGAATCATTGTATGCAAACTTTGCCTGTGGCAACACATTGTCCCAGCTGCTGTGGTGCTCCGTCACCAAGTTCCTCAATAAATCTCCCAGACTCTGGTTGACCACTTTCGTCTGTCCATCCATTTGAGGATGATATGCAGAACTAAACGCCAAGTTAGTTCCTAGCCTTTTCCATAGCGTCCTCCAAAAATGTCCAATAAATTTGGTGTCCCTGTCCGAAACTATGCTTTTCGGCAATCCATGAAGTCTGACGATCTCTTTGAAAAACAAATTCGCGATGTGCGTCGCATCGTTGGTATTCTAGCATGGAACGAAATGTGCCATCTTTGAAAACTTTTCCATGACTACAAAGATGGAATCAACTCCTCTTTGAGTTCTTGGCAATCCCAATACAAAATCCATGCTTATCACCTCCCATGGTCTCTCCGGTATGGGCAATGGCTGATAAAAACTTGCATTCTGCTTCCTCCCTTTTGAATGCTGACAAATTCGGCATCTGTCAACAAATCGCTTGACATCCGCACACATCCCCGGCCAAAAGTATGATTTTCTCAACTTCACGAATGTTTTATCATGACCGAAATGTCCGGCCAATCCGCCGTTGTGTTTCTCCTTCAACAGGTTCTCCCTCATGGAGCAATTCGAAATACACAGCTGATTGCCTCTGAACAACAATCCTTCCTGGATCACATAATCTATCCAAGGACTTCAGTCTCTGAGAACTGGATTCTCAGCTGCTTCATATGCTTCTCTGAAATCTGCATCTCCTGCGTACATGTCCCTGAGATTTTCAAAACCCAAATTTTTAACTCGAAACTCCTACAGTAACAAACATTTCTTGCTCAAAGCATCAGCCACTTTGTTAGCAGTACCTGAAATGTGTTTAATCACGAATGTGAAATTCTGCATGTACTCTACCCCTTTAGCGTGTTTCTGATTCAACTTCTCTTTTTGAGTCACAAACTGTAATGCATGATTATCACTATACGGAACAAATTCTTTTGGGATCAAGTAATGATTACACTTCTTTAGTGCCTGTATGATAGCATAAAATTCCTTGTCATATGTGGAGTATTTCAGCTTCGCTTCATCCAGCTTCTCGCTGAAATATGCAACTGGTCTGTCATCCTGACTCAGGACCGCTCCTATGGCATACCCATTGGCATCACATTTTACCTTAAACGTCTTCTGAAAATATGGCAACACCAACACTGGTTGCTCTGTGATCTTTCACTTCAACAAATTGAATCTCCTCTCAGCCTCTGCTATCCAATGGAAAGTCTTATGCCACTTCTTCACTGTGTCCATCATCGCTGCGCTAATCCCACTGAAATTCCTGATGAACTTTCTGTAGAAACTAGCCAAACCATGGAAAATCCTCACCTCAAAAATATTTCTCGGTGATGGCCAATTCTTGATCACCTCCACTTTCTCCGGATCCATCCTCAACTCATTCGCCGATATAACAAAACCCAAATATATGAGCTCTGTCTTCATGAACGAACACTTCTTCATGTTGATCAACAGCTTCTCCTGCTATAGCTTTCTCATCACAATGGCCAAATTCTTCAGATGTTCATCCTCTGATTTACTGTAAATCAGTATATCGTCCAAATAAACAATGATGAATTTTCCGATGAACTCCCTTAGGACTTCATTCATCAGCCTCATAAAAGTACTCGGTGCATTCGTCAAACCAAATGGCATGACCAGCCATTTGTACAAACCTTCGTTTGTCTTGAACGCTGTCTTCCACTCATCGCCTTCCCTCATGCGAATTTGGTGATAACCACTTTTCAAATCAATCTTTGAAAAATAATTTGCCCCGCTTAGGCAATCCATCAGATCATCCATTCTCAGCAGTGGAAACCTGTACCTGATGGTTATCTTGTTGATCGCTCTTGAGTCGGTACACATCCTCTAGCCTCTGTCTTTCTTCGAACTGAGCACTGTTGGTACAGCACATGGACTCAAGCTCTCTCTGACTAACCCTTTGTCCATCAAATCCTGGACTTGCCTCTTGACCTCTTCATTTTCTTGTGGCGTCAACCTATACGTGGCTTTATTTGGAAAACTAGCTTCTGGTATGAGGTTTATGTGATGACTCACACTTCTCATCAGTGGTAATGAATGAGGTAATTCGTCCACTATGATGTCAGCGAACTCTCCCAGCAGTTCCTGAACTTCAACTGGCAAATCATCCAGTCTTGTACTAGTCAGAACGATTCTCGGCTTTCTGACAACAAAGAATTGTGGATCTTCACTCTTCTCCATCTCCGAAAGAAGTTCCTTCCCACTCATGAGAAGTATTGTGTTGCTTACTTCCGGCTTCACCTCTTTATCCTTTATCGGAAGCAACTTATGGGTTCTCCCATTCTTCTCCAAAGTATACGTGTTCATCCTCCCATCATGAATCACATTTCTGTCATATTTCCATGGTCTACCCAGCAATAAATGACATACGTCCATGGGAATAACATCACACAAGATCTTATCGTTATATCCCCCTATTTTGAACTCAACCAAGCATTGTTTAGTAACAGTTATCTGGTGCCCCTTCTATAGCCATGAAACTTTGTATGGATTGGGATGATCAGTCGTCTCCAGCTCCAGTTTCTCCACCATCTCGGTTGAAACGAGATTATCGGTGCTACCGCTGTCCACAATAACCTTGCATTTCCTATCCTTGGTTGTGCAAGCTGTTCTGAACAGTCTGGTCCTTTGCACTGAGCTATCCACCTCTTTCTCAGGTGTCAAAAGGACTTTATGCATCCCAAGCGATCTCCCGCCGTCTGCATCTTCTGACTCAGCATCACGCCTCTGCTCTTATGTGATGTGAGCTTCCCCTGCATCCTTCTTTTTCTCTAGACACTCATATGACTTGTGCCCATTCTTCCCACATGTGAAACATGTGATAACTCCTCCTCTTCCTCTACCTCGACCTCTAGTACGAGGAAGAGTGTTTGCATCATCATAATCTCCTCGCTGATCATTTTTCTGTCCTCTCAGCTCAACATATGGCTGCCTCTGTGAGGTTCCGCCTCTTTCAACCTTACCCTGAGGTTTCTATCATTCCTCCTTGGGATTCTAAGTAATTTCCTGGGCAACTGCTTTGCCTCTTAGTTGACTTCTACCTCGCCCTCGCTGTCCTTGCTTTCGGCTCAGCGTCTCTTCGTCTTTCAGAGCCAATTGGTAAGCATCTTCCACCGTTTGGATGGTTAGCATGCTTGATTCATCTTGAATGTCGTATCTCAGACCATTCATATATCTAACCACCTTCTCATCATCGCTCTCCCGATGGCCTGCTCTGATGTTCAGTCGATAGAATTCTTCAGTGTATTCCCTGACTGTCATCAGCTTCTGTCTCAGGTTCTGCATTCGCCTGAACAGAGTGATTTGGTAATCCCTTGGGATGAACTTTTCTTTCATCTTCACGATCATTCAATCCCAGCTTTTGATCTTCTATTTTCCTTTGCAGCGTCTGTCAGCTTGTAGCTCGTCGCACCATAATGCTACATGTCCTTTCAAGCGCGTAACTGCATGCTTGAATTTCTTATCTTCCTCCACATCTTCATAATTGAAATATGTGTCAAGAGCCCTAATCCAATCTAACAGCTCCTCAGCATCCAGATTTCCCTCATAGACTGGAATGTCCATTTTCTCCTTCGCACCCATCCTTGTGATGGATTTGATCAACCGCTCAGTTGATGCATCTTCTGCTGTGAATTCTTCTTCATGTCCAGCTTCCTCTTCAACCTTGGAATCGCTAAGATCCCCAGCACCAACTCCACGTCTTTGTGTTGTCTCCATCTCCTCGAGCCTTGCTCAAAGATCTCTCATCTGCCGTTCCATCTCTGGATTTCCTGTTGGCCTACCTCTTCTTCTCACCTCCCTATCTTCTAGATCTGGTGACTGTCTTTCTCTTCTCGGTAGCATGGTGTAATCCTCTTCTTTTCTACAGAAAGCAAGAAATTCCTACTCTGATACCACAACTGACGCAACCCGCACTCCTCGGAGCACGATCGCCTCACACAGGACATTCTTTCACTCGCAACCCGAAGAACTCAACGGTTCTTCAAATTCCAAATCGGAATTTCTGCACCCCACAGGTTCTATTTCGCGCAACCCTCACTTCTCCTATCCTGAGGATCAGAACTTCACAACTTCGTGAGTTCTCGGTTGATTTCGGGACTCTCGAATCCCCGAGACCCAATGTGTCAGTCAAATTGCTGGCTTTTCCCTTGTTGGGACTTTGGCTCTATCACAACTTCGCCACTCGCAATGCCAAGTCCTCAGGTTTTCAACTCCCGATGCCCGATGCATCGATATTCTCTTGTCGCGCTTTCGCTATCTCGCGCCTCGCGACTTGAACCTTCAAATCTATAGGCCTTTAACTTGCGAGTCCCGAGCTTGCGAGATCTCTGATCTCCGCCACCTGCCTTGCACTCACCCCTGTGGCCCACGCGACTTACGTCACTGTCGGGATGTCTCACCTCGCGACTTCGCGAC
>JASDQU010030941.1:7500-19081 GCA_032191745.1 Picea mariana | reverse complement strand
AAAAATTCCATCTAAGTGAACCAGAAGAACCAGAGGAAGGGGAACGCCTCTTTTGCTCACAAATGTGGGTAAAGGGGGATCCTCTTCATTTCATTTTCAATAGCGATAATCAGAAGAACCTGATATTAGAAGAGGTCATCAAGAGGGTGCATGTTGATGATATTGCACCCACAACCCTACACCATTGGTTGGCTTCTCTAAGGAAGATATCTCCACATCAACCCAAAGTTTCATCTTCTCTATGACATCAAGCCCTTCAAAGATGAGGTATTGTGTGATACATCTCTCCTTGAAGTGTGTGATGTTCTTTTAGGTCAGCCATATTTGTGGAGGCGACATGTTGTGTATGAGTCTAGACCCCACAGTGTTATTATTACTTTGGGTAGACAATTGTACATGATACAAGAAGTAGTGCAATCTACAACTATTTCTTTAATCTCTGCTAAGCAATGCAGTAAGGTCATTTCACAGACCGAGAAGTTCATATTCTTTGTGATCCTTTCTCGCAGTGAGTAGAAGGTCACCTCCACATTCGTGACCTCTATACAAATCCTCTCTTTCAAGTAGAATAAAGTGGACGAGATCATCGAAGAGTACAAAGACATCTTCTTCTCACCCATCAAGGTACCAATTCACTGCCAAGTCAAGCATATAATTGATATAACCCCCGGTGCACCTTTGCCTAATGGACCAGTCTATCATAGCTCGTTGATGGAAAATGACGAAATCAAGCACTCTATCAAAGAGTTTCTTAAAAATGGCCACATCCGACCCAACTCCTCCTCTTGTGGAAGCTCGATTGTACTAGTGCAAAAGAAAGATGAGACCTAGTGGATCTGCATTGATTATAGAGAATTAAAAAAATCACAGTCAGGAACCGGTACCCAATTCCTCAAATTGATGACCTTCTTGACCAAATAAAGGGGGAAATGTTCTTCAACAAGGTTGACATAAAGTATTGTTATCACCAGTTTCCCATCGAACCAACTAATGAATGGAAAACAACGTTCAAATCTAAAGAAGGTCTCTTCGAATGGATGGTCATACCCTTTAGCTTAACAAACTAACCAATAACTTTCATGAGGTTGATGGATGATGTATTGAGACCCTTCACCAAATCTTTTGTGGTGGTATATCTAGACGACATCCTCAGCTTCAACATAACTTGGTAGGAGCACATGCAACATATTCAATAGGTTTTGAGCACTCTGTGACAACACAAGCTATATGCCAACTTCGAAAAATGATCCTTTGGCATGAACAGGTTCCAATACTTGGGATACATTATTGATGAGCATGGGGTACATGTGAATCCATATAAGATCCAAGTCATCCATGATTGACCATCCCTGACCACACTAACGGATCTTCAAATATTCTTGGGACTTGCCAACTTCTATCGAAGGACCGTGTTGGGTTTCTCCCATATTGCATGGGCCCTCATCCAAGTGACCAAGGGCAATGACAAGGAAACATTCACATGGGGGAAGGAACAACAATGGGTATTTGATGATACGAAGCATCACTTGTGCTCAGCTCTAGTACTCTCCTTACCCTATCTGCAACAACCATTCAATATTGAGACTGATGCCTTTGACTATGTTGTAGGTGTTGTTCTCACTCAACACAGTGATCCAGTAGCATAATATAATGAGACACCGTCATATACCGTCTTAAAATACCCCACGTATGACAAGGAAATGTATTCCACTGTACAAGCACGTCGTCAATGGAAACATTACATTCTGGGAAAGGAGACAATCATACACACTCATCACAAACCTCTGCAATTCATAGAGACATAGGGGAAGTTGCATAATGACTACCATAAAAAGTGGTCCACATACCTACTGCATTTCCATCTCAACATCAATTATAGGACATGGAGAAAAAATATGTCATTGACTTCCTCAGTCGACATCCCTTTGCTTCACTATCTACTATTCTCCATTCCTATGGGCATGAGGCATCTAAGTGGCCCCAACTTTATCAGTGTGACCCTGACTTTGTCACCATCTATCAACTCTTGGGCACAGGCACAAATGTCACTAATTTTCACATTCAGTATCAACTGTTATGTCATCTGGGCTACCTCTATGTTCCCACAAGTGAGTGTGCAAAGATGATTTGGGAGGCTCACTATAGTCAGATGGAAGGCAATTTTGGCATGGATAAAAATGTGGTCGTTCTACATAAACATTTTTATTGGCCAAAACTTCGACATGACATCAACAATTATATTAGATCTTGCATTGGTTGTGCCATTTCCAAGACAACCATCAATAACCAAGTCTTATACATCCCTCTTCCTACACTGGAGAGGGTTTGGGAATCCATATCGATGGATCACATTTCTGGCATTCGGTCCACCAAGAAAGGTAATGATTGTGTTTTTGTGGTGGTTGATCAGTTTTAGAAAATGGCCATTCTCAGATCTTGCAAGAAGATCATCACAGCGACATATATTTCCAAGCTCTTCCTCAAATGGGTGTGGGTCCATTTTTGGATACCATAGACCATCATCTCAGATCGGGACAACATGATCCTCAACACATTTTGGTCGAGTCTCTGGTCACTGTTGGACACCAATCTCACTAAATCAAGTGCCTTCCACCCCCAAATCGATCGCCAAATGAAGGTTGTCAATCAGATGATTGTGCACATCTTTTGCATTTATAACTCCAAGCATCTACATACATAGGATTATAGTCTTCCCTATGTTCAACAGAACTACAACAAGGCTCTCCATAGCTCCACATGACATAGCCCATTTTAGGTGGGGTTGGGATTCCAACCCTTCAGTATTGTTGATGTTGCACTACCTCTTACAAACATAGAGGCATAATATTCCCATGTTCAATATGAGGCTGAAAAAACCACTAGATTCATTGAGCAGATTCAACACATCTGCTAATAGGTCCACGAGATTTTGTAGAAATCTAATTCTAAGTACAAGAAGCGCCATGATCAACATTGGGTACTGCACAAGTTTCAGGTGGGAGACAAGGTCTAGTTACATTTGTAAAAAAAACTTCTTGCATCACCCCATCAGAAGCTCCATCCACTTTTCTATGTGTCATACACTGTCACCAAGGTTATCGGTGACAATGTTTTTGAGCTCAACACTCGCCCCTTCCTTGTCTTGCACCTAGTGTTCAATTTGGACCTCCTTCAGCCATATTTTCCATCATTATTGGACACCTCAGAGATCACAGAACCATTGACACCAACATAGTTCAATCTCGACTGCATGGAAAAATCAACCACTGATCAGATAGTGGACACACAAGTCAAGGGCACTAGCCAGCAGAGGATCTAGCTTTATCGGGTTGTCAACACAGGGCATCTTCTGCACCAAGGCAAGTGACTCACCCGAGGCCAAATTTAGTAGAAATTTCCTCACCTCATGGGGGCACTCAATGAAATGGTGGAAATTGGTTCCTAATGGGGGGAGGACTTATCTTGGTGGATATTAATGGCTACCCACCTATTCTAACTAGCCCATCTTGACAGTTTTTCGTTAAACATGTTTCTCTCTAATGATGGCATTTCATTGTAACTATGGTTTCTGCACTTCCAGGGTTGTCCTGGAGCCCTACACAGCATCGAAGTGGATATTTTTGGCCTCCCACCTATTCCAACTGGTGTATTTTGGAAGTTTTCATGTCAATACATTTTTCTGTACTTCGGGGGTCATTTTGGGGCCCTAAATAATGGTTTTTTGGCTTTCCACAGTGAAACTGTAGAAATATTCATAGTTTGATGGAATAATGTGTATGTGTATTCCTCAAAAATAGCTTTCCAATGAGGTATCACGCGTCTCAAACATAGATAGTATGAAAAGGTTATGACCCAAAGAAGTTGAGGTGCCAACTTACCCATCATGGTCCACATAACTTCTGGTGATTCATCTCCTAGGGTTAGGATTTTGGATGTCTATGGTTTTGGAATTCATGAGTAATTTTAAAAATGCCTCTTGAGCCTCAATGTACACATTCTACTCAGACGAATGTGTGTAGTAGCCACATCTCTTCTCAGAGATAGCTACCACCATTTCAACAAGTTGTTTTCAATTCTGTAGTTTTATAGTTTTATCCTATTTTATTTATTCAATAGAAGTTATTGTCCACTCGATATCTATTGTTTTTATCCACATCTCTATGTTATTGTATTCAATCTGTTATTCATTTCGCTCCACTCATAAATCCATATCACCTCCATTTTATTTAAGTTCTCTCACTCTGTTCGAGTAAATCATGATTCATAAGTGTAAGTTTATGAAACTTCTTAGTGATAGATTTCTCATCTTCCATAGAAAATTCCTTATTTCTCTTCCACTCTATCCCTATTGGAGCCAACATGGTTGATCGTTGGTACATTGGAAAAGTAGATAAAATTGATTTTCTTAAAATGGCCCTTCCCACTAAATTTAGTTGCTAGGAGCCCCATTGTTGCATCAGATTTTTATTTTTTCGAACATTATGAAGTCAATGTATAGCTTTTGAGCATTCTATATTAATAGTCATGACCAACTATTTGAGTGTAGTCCAATTGAAGTCACAAGGAAAACCTAAAATTATTTCCATGGACTACAAAAGGAGAGGGGATGAGTCTTACATTTATTTATATTACCACCTCAGGAATTCATGATTGATCCAATGTATTCTTGAACCACCTAGTAATCATGGATGAGGCTTCTCCTATAAGAAGGGTATCATCCACAAACTATGAGAGGTTTATTTATTTAGAAAATGAGATAATAATGATCCATTGAAGGTCATTGAGTCTGTCATAATTATTTAAAGGATTGGTGACATGAGATAACCTTGACATAGAGCTTTTTATCTAGAAAAGAGGGGCGCGTATGCCATTTACTAGAGGGATATATGAGCGATTCATTTACCATAGGGGTATATGCCATTCACCTAGAGGGGTATATGAGGGATTCATTTACTACATGGGTATATGCCATTCACCTAATGGAAATGAGAAACTTCCTACGCTAGCAAAATAATGTCTATTATGTAACTCTTCTGAATAAAACCTCATTGGTTTTCTAAGATAAGAGATAGAAGAATAATTTTAAGCGATTCTTATGAATAAAACTTCATTGGTTTTCTAAGATAAGAGATAGAAGAATAATTTTAAGCGATTAGAATATTGTAGGGTCCATTGTAAACGACGATGGAACTAAACCTTGACAAAGACATAAATGAAAAGTTTGAAGTATGTACAAGTTTGGGTTTCCTTCTAGACTAATTTTACATTCATCCGAGATGTAATGCTATAGTAGGCATGGAAGAAGTGAATATAAATCCCATGTAGCCTTGAATATTTGTCTAGCCCTAACCCCAAGTTGTTTCAATGACTTCGACTTCTATTATTTCTTTTCGTGGCTCATGGGTTGTCCTTCTCACAAACCTAGCAAGGGATCCCTTGGAGAAAAATTACATATGGATGTGTCTTATCTTCTTCCATGTATAATTCATTTTAAAAATGAATTATATATGAAAGAATTATAATGTTTTTCCGATGGACTCAAATTAAGTAATCCTTTCTCAAATTTTTAGAACTATTTCTTGAATATTATTCTTTCAAAGTCTGTTGTTTGCTTTCGTGTGAAAAAAAAGTATTGCTTAGAAAAGTTTTCACACCTAACTTATTTCATCAAATATGTTATGTCAAATAATCTCTTCCTTCTCCATTTTTTATTGCAAGCTACTCCCCCTATTCTCATATATCCTTTTTTCCAATAAAGAAGGCTGATAGGAGTCTTTTTCGCAATATTTCAACTCAAAATTAACCATTATAAGATTTGATTCCCACACAAATGAGGGTGATACATGGAGAGGAATTCTCCACAACTTCCTAATGATATCGAACACTTATGGGTCCTAAGGGTTGAAGAAGATAACATATCCAAGATTTTCCATCAACTAAAAACTAATGGGATCCAACACTTATGGGTCCTAAGGGTTGAAGAAGATAACATATCCAAGATTTTCCATCAACTAAAAAATAATGGGATCCAACTATCATCTAAAATTCATGAGATAATTATATGTGAAAATATTAATATATCTTCTACCAATAAGTGACTATGGATTAGAAATTGACATGGACTTACCTCTTGGTGTCTTGATTATAGTTCTCTGTACTTACTATTGGTGTGTGGACTATGTTGTCTTGATTATATAAAATATGACAAAAATATGACACCTATGTATAATACCATGATTTATGTATAATACCATGATTTTCTGTATATTTAAGCTGAAAGGCTTACACCTATTGATAATGGGTACATTTAATAGGTTTTTAGTGCTTAATCAGTTTTGTATGAATAAGATTAAATATTGATGGAATATTTTTAGTAGTCCCAATAAATGGATAATTGTGATTTCAACCACTAACTTAGACATCCTTTTACATGTTTATTTTTTTACTTTTACTTAATCATATTTAAAATTTACTATGATGACTAGTTGATTGTTACCTCTAGACAGTTTCTAATTCCGGTTTTACAAACTGTCTTTAACGTATTTGTTGCACCGCAGGTTTCTAATGATCGTACCCTCAACATTTCCACTTCCCGTTGCATATATGTACACGGAACTGAACTTTATGTGTATGAGTGTTTCCGCATATCGCATTTCAGTTTGCAGAGTTTCAACAATGGCGGACGACATGCAATGGCCGACCGCGAGCAGTAGTGGGCAAAGATTAGAAAATAGTCTTTTGTATAGTCTGTAGTACCCTAGCTGAACTGTTGACAAGGATAAACAACTCTTACAGTGTTGGTCTTCATCTTCCTTGACATTTCGTATCGGTAAAGCTGGCAGATGTATTTTCTGTGTTTTTTTTTCTATTCCAAATTATTCACTAAAAGCTTTGTGCCTATGGAAATACTCGTTTCATATTACTCATTTTTAACCATATGATTAATGTGTGGCACTCGCAGAGCCGTTGCAAAAGAGTAATGGATTTTTGTTATAATCTGGTGATAGTGACGGTCACCTGGTGTCTTTTTTTATTTAAGACCCCTTGTAAGCACCCTCTCTATACATGATAGAGCAATCTGCATGCTTATACATTTCTATTCATTAGAGTCAATTGATTTAATGAAATATTGGATATATTAATGACTTTGGAATTTGGATTTAGAAATTGGTTAACTGTTTGTAATTGTTATATGCTTGGTTAATCTACATCAATCCGTCTATTCGTCTAGGTTAATGTTCCTTTTGAAATATTAAATTCTTTGTATCTTGTGTCTTACATCAAGTTGAAAATGCAATTTCGTATTTTCCTTTCTGCATGTAAATACATGATAAATGTGAACTATGGCTTTTGGATTTCTGTGATTGTGTTTTTAACTTTATGGGCATTACTATCTGAATTATGAATCAGATTTTTTCCCGCAGTTTTTTTCTTGTTAGTGTGGAGGAGTCTACTTTATCTCCACATCCCCATCGTTGATGAGATGGCTATTGTGATTCCTTCCTTTTTAAGTCTAGAATTACACAGGTTTAGGTCTGTTGTAGCTCACATCACATTCATCAACAACTTAAACGCTCTTTGTTGTGTTTTTCTTTTTTTTTTATTTCTATTTCCAAAAGATGTTTCCAGTGGGATTGAAATCTTTGTCTCATTTTATAGTTACGTTTCATTTTAAGGCTGTGTTTTATATTTTTAGCAAGCCAAAACCTTTTTTTTATTTCTATTTCCAAAAGATGTTTCCAGTGGGATTGAAATCTTTGTCTCATTTTATAGTTACGTTTCATTTTAAGGCTGTGTTTTATTTTTTTAGCAAGCCAAAACCTTTAGATGTTCACTAGCCATGAATTTGCGGATGTGCTAGTTATTATTATGAGATTAAGAGGCGCTCTCTTCATGCAAATTCCGTTCCCAATGGGATGCAACTATGCATTAGGAGAAGGTTTTAGAGCATGACCGAGTTTGCATTAGACCTATCTTAATAGATTGAAGTACAAATACGTGCGTGTGAAAATTTGAGGCAATATCTCAAAATCCACTTGCTACCATTACCGGATGCATCCAATGACTTATGCCAATGCCTTGACTATCTTATCTCATTTGTTATGCTAATCTTTTACCGAGTTATCATAAACTTGATAAACCTCTTATTAATCTTCATTACCTATTGCTATCGTACTTTCCACATTATCGTCCGCTCTGCTTATTGGCGCGCAGCGTACAAAATTTGCATTTGACTGATTGAATCTTCCGATAGATGTTTAGCTTTTTCTTCAAAAGACACTAAATGTTTAGGTATGCTTTTCTTTCTGAATGGTATATCCTTCAATGGATATGTTTCCGTGTTAAGACTACTTCGCTGTTTTTGTTTTATGGTGAAGGGCATTGAAACGTGTTAGACTACTTCCCTATTTTTGTTTTATTGTGAAGGACATTGAAACAAAAAGTCCATGTTATAAGATGACACTTCGTGAATCTACGCTTCTATTCCATTAAAGTTTGCGTTTCAAACAGCCGTGTTTCATACGGATTTACACCCACCAGCTCTTTATGCAATGCAAAAGAAGGTCACAACATCTCCATCTTTCTCGCCCCTTGCCTCCCAACATTATGTGGAATTGACTGATGAGATTGCAAGTCAGTGAAGGCTCGGCGTTCTTCAGAATGAGTTATTTCCGTGAGTACTTAGAATTTAAGAATATAAATGCTGACTGAAGCACGTTTCTTACATATTCCTCCATATTGTAGAAGCAATATGTGGTTGTGAGTTGCTATAAATAGACATAACTGAGTTTTCACATATTGAATTGAGTGGGCAGCGAGTGATTTCATTCTTTCTTTCTGGATTGACGTTACTGTGAGTGCTGCCACTATGAACTCGTTGTTCAAGTATGTTTTTTTGCTGCAAATGGCATGGTTACTGCTTCGTAGGGCAAGGCCAAGATGTGCAGCAGCAATTCTTATCTCCTCACAACGACGTGAGAGCCCAAGTGGGTATGCAAATCAACGCATTGGAGACTGTGCTTTGCAGCACTCTGGTGGTCAATACGGAGAAAATATTTACGAGCAGTCGGGAAACGCAGATCCCGTGGGAGGCGCCGTGATGGCTTGGGTTAACGAGAAGCAAGATTATGATTACTCTTCGAACTCCTGCGCTGAAGGTAAAGTATGTGGGCACTATACTCAGGTGGTGTAGAGAGATTCCAAGAGGCTCGGCTGCGCTCAAGCTCAATGTAACAACGGTTGGACTTTCGTTATCTGCAACTACGACCCGCCTGGAAATGTAATCGGGCAGACACCATACTGAATTCTGATATCCCGTCCTATCATATCGTATTAGTTTTTCTTTCATTTCCTTATAATATTTCGTGTCAATGGAGATCTTCAATGTAAGTTTACGTGCTGCTCGTAAGTAAATAAATGGTGACTTTGCCCATCAGAATAAATGTCTTGTCTTATCGACGGCCTTTCTTTATTTCGAATTCTCCCATTTTAGTACAGTATCAATCGTTTGAATTTGGTTGTTGGAGCATAAAGAGTTACATTGTTTGTATTTTGTGAGGAGTACGCAGTTAAATATTAAATTAACACTCACAGATATGGTCTAAGGCCTTATGATTAGACGAGAAACGAAGGAAGAGACATAGCTCGCCTCTCAAGCCATTTTCTTGGGTTATCAAAATTAATGTAATTGCGATTTAATTAAAGCTTAATAAATGAACGGTTTGAATGTATAGATGCTCTCCCTAGAAAGAAATCATAGAAATGTATAGTTGCTATTCCTTGTGCTAGAAATGTATAGTTGAATAATCATGACTTTAGTCTTAATAGTATTAATAGTCATACCCATATTGGAGCAAAAATCCTTGAGGATTATTAGTTGGTTTTCAAGATCATGGGGACTCCTTCCCATAAGAATGATATCATAAAGAAGAAGATTGATGACAATATCAGTGAGAGTAGGGCCGACACAACCTACTTTTTCCAAGCAATCTTCTAACTTGTCAATGTATATGCAAAAAAGGGTAGGGGACAAGGGACAACCTTGTTTGACTTCAAAGGCAATACATATCTTTGAGATTAACTTAATGTCACCAAGTAGTGTAATGTTAGATTTTCTATTACTTCAATGTTGATTGATGAAGTTGATTTGGATGTTGTTTCGCTTGATATATGTCGCATAGTGTTGGGGAGTCCTTATCTTTATGATAGAAAAGCAATCTTCTTTCGTCATGAGAACAAATATTACCTTAGTAAACGGGGAGTGGAATATATTGTTAGATCCCTCAACATGAGGGTAAACACCACACTTGTTAGTGCAAGACAAATGAAGAGACTCATAAACACTAATAAGAGATATGTACTCATGGTCATAATGGAAAAGTATGTCAGAACATCCGATGATTTCCAAGGATGTGATCCTTCTCATAAGAAAGAATTAACTGATATTGTTTCTAAGTATGATGATATTTTTCAGGAACTAATTGGATTACCTTCTAAGAGGGAAATCCAACATGAAATACATCTTGAGCAAGATTCTCCCCTTCTTAATGTGGGCATGTACACGATGTAAGTTGTAGAGATGACATAGATCAAAAAGCAGGTACAAGGCTTATTGGATCGAGGGGTCATCACACCTAGCTCAACTCATGGTTCTCTGATCATGATGGTGCCAAAGAAGGATGGCACATGGAGAATGTGTGTCGGTTACCGAGCCTTAAATAAAATCACGGTGAAAAATCGATAGCCTCTTCCTCGTAGAGATTATTTACTTGATCAATTAAAGAATGTTATTTATTTCACTAAGTTGGATTTACGCAATGGATACCATCAGGTGGCAGAACAGGATGCATGGAAAAGTTCCTTTAAAACCAAACAAGGATTTTTTGAGTTGTTAGTTATGCCATTTGGTCTTTGTAATGCTCCGACAACCTTCATGCGTGTCATGAATGATGTATTCATGCCATTTCTAGATGATTTTGTGATTGTATATTTAGACGACATTCTTATATTTAGTGGGACATGGGATGAATTTGTAAGGCATGTAAAGAAAGTATTTGATAATTCGCAAAGGGAAAAGTTGTATGTAAAATTATCCAAATGTGAATTTGGCAAGACTGCACTTGTATACTTAGGTCATATTGTCAGACGAGGACAATTGAAAATTGATCCTTCCAATATTGATGTAATTGTAAATTGGCATGAGCCCAAAAGTGAAACCAAAATACGGAGCTTCTTAGGTGCAGTCCAGTACTCGAGGAGATTCATTTAAAACTTCTCTTTTATTGCAGCTCCTTTGCATGCCTTAACGAGTGTGAAGAACACTTTTCAGTGGGAGGAAAACAACAAAAAGATTTCGATACTTCGAAGGAAAATATCAGTACTACACCAGTATTAGCACTACCAAATCTTCAAGAGAATATGCCATGGGTGTCGTATTGATGCAATATTGTAAGCCTATATGTTACTACTTTGAAACATTGAACCAAGTTGTTGTTAACTATCATACGTATGATAAAGAGTTGTATGCATTAGTTCAAAGTTTAAGAAATGGAAGAACTACTTGTTAGGGAAGGAAACAATC
>JASDQU010030940.1:15924-26381 GCA_032191745.1 Picea mariana | reverse complement strand
CCCTGCATTTGAGCAAACTCAACAATAAATTTTTAGGAACAATGCGACTTTAAGCGGAAAATGTATACTATGAAGTACTACAAGTCACATGGATGCATCCTAAAAGATAATATAAGATGAATATACTATTTTATGTGCAAATAAAAATTTAGATAACTTCTAAAGCACAACGATGCGCTTGATTAAACCAAACACACCGATGCGTATATAACAATGTAAAACACAGGGGTGTTTAATTACTAACGACACCGATAATCAAGATTTCAAATAAAAAAAGAATTATATGATATTGGTGCTCCAAATATATATAGTTCACTGGTGTGTTGCATAAACAAATACCCCAGTGCGTTAAATTAATAAACGCACCGATGTTTCAAAAAACTTAAAAAAAAACACGACTTTGTTTTTTTACAACTGAAAAATGAGTGGGAATTTATTTTTCGAAAAATCTAATTTCATGAAGTCCTTTAAATAGTAAGAAGTTATTCAATATTTCATTATTTTTCCAAAATTTACAGGGGAGAGATTTGCAAGAGAGACATATCAGGGGGCATTGTGGAGCAACATAATACATTAAAACAACATGATTATTCAAAAGATCAGAATTTGAAGGGTATGGCGATTCACTCAAAACCCTTTTCACAAAGTCCTTTAAATAGTATTAATCAATTCACTATTTCATTATTTTGCCAAAATGTACATGGGAGAGATTTGCAAGAGAGACATATCGGGGAGCACCGTGGAGCAACATAATACTTTGGAACAACATAATTATTGAGAAGATCATAATTTAAAGGGTATGGTGATTCAATCAAAACCCTTTTGGAGCAACACAATTATTCAGAAAAAATTAAAAAAATTTCATACTTACCTTAAACCCTTGCTTCTTCTTGCTTATGTGACTATAAAATTTCACCTTAGGGTTTAACTCCCCCTATCACTTCAAAATTAGGGCTTATCATTTTAAGCATTTTAGGTTTAATGGGTTTGTGTTTCTATATATAAGACGTTTGAATTTTGATGCAAGGGGACCACTTATTGCATCATATCCAAACCCTCTCGACCCTATCACGTTTAAAAAAAATGGCTTTTAGTTAACGATGTTCCTATTTGACTATAACGCACCGGTGCGCTTAATGATAAAGTGCAATGAAAATGATGTAACATAATTTTTAAATTTTTTTCGTTCATCGGAATGTAATTTTTTCCGGTTATTTTTTTCATCCATGGTAATTTTTTCTATTCTAGTTGCAATGTGGTTATTGATACATATCACACCGTTGTAATTTAAAGTATTTTTTAATATATATATATATATATATATATATATATATATATATATATATTTCGTCAGTACGTTTCCTATATAAAATGCACTAGTGCATTCATATTATTACAATGCACCGAAAACTAGTTTTTTTTTCACTGGAAATTATGCGATTTATTTATAAAATATATTTAATATCTTTTTGTATTGAATGGTACATATTGTATATTGATAAAAAAATGTGTGAGAATAGTTCAAGTAACAAAAATTATGATCGACACAATGATAACACATCCAAAAAAATAAAAAAACAACAAAGACAAATTCTGTGTAAATTCTATACAAAGTTAATATGTTTGAACTATATGTAAGTTTAACTAATATTTATTGGTTAGTGTGTGTCATGCAGAGCCACAAAATGAGGAAGCTCGATAAGATTCTTTGTGATCTAGGTGCAGAAGAGCGTAAAAGCTTGATGGAAAAATTGCAAAAGGATGAATCAGGTGAATGAAAAAATATTATTCAATATGAGTTCTTTTTCTAATTTTCATTAATAATATAGTTAAGAATATTAGATAACATGTTTCAAATGATCTATTAATTCACATATGTTTAATCTTCTACATGGACCAACATCGAAGGAACGAAATGTCATCCTAAGAAAATAAAAATTATAGAAGATGTAAATGATGATGAATTGGTCCTTAGCTCATCTGGAGTGGTGTTGGAGGTTAATGAAAGGGGGAAAAACTTTTACAAAACCATGAGGGATATAGTGGAATGAACATATAAATGTACTTTCCACTTACAATACAAAAATCAATCCAATGATTCCAAGAACCAAGTTATATATAAACTACATGAAGTGTTTCCAGAGCAATGGTCAATGAGACTTGTCAGACTTGTAATAACAAAAACATACAACAACAAAAAAGAATAATTCAAAAAGAAATATTCCTAAAAATGTTTTAATTCTAGAATATGTATATATTACTACAAAACATTCCTTTATTGGTATCAATTTTGTTATATTTAGTTTTCATATATCAGTATAAAAATAGTTTATTGTCTATATGTTACTTTTTTCAGGAAGATTATGAAAATCCCAAAGGATCAACGAGATGATATCCGAAATATGCCAATAGGAATGTCCAAAAAAGTGTACAAAGATATGGTCAAAGAAATGGACATAATTGCATTGCAGGAGGAGCCATCTCAACAACAACGTGCTTCAAATGTATGAAATTATTGAATTTTTCTATGAGGTACATATAAATAAATAATTTTCAAGTATTTTCTTGTAGAAAACAAAACAAAATGGAACCCATTCAACACATAAAACAGGAAGACAAAGAAGAAAATATTTGATAGCAAAGTTTGTGAGTAATTGTTATTTTCTTATAACATTAACTTAAGATTTCATTTTTGTATATTTTAAGTTGTTTTACAACAACCATCCTTGGATGTCTTCAAACAAGTGCTAACATACACAGAAGAGCCATCAAAATAATTGGTTAACATTGGGTTAAGTAAGGGTTGTGAGTATATGTTGACATATCAAAAATTTATTGTGAAATTTGTAAGTATCTATGTTGTTTTATTTACCTCATTTTATAATTAATGGAGCAAAAAAAATCCTTTATATTAAATCTATGATTTATTATGGGGTATAAAACTTGCAGGAAGCAAAGTATGAAAATGTGCCAAAAAAAGAGTTGTTGATAGAAGGCATGAGATTTGGTTTTGAAAGAATGTGTATAATTAAGGACTCAATTATTTCTACGGTAGGTCGCTTTTCAATTTACATTCATGTATATTGCTTATTTCAATTTTCATTATTCTCACCAATGTAGATACACTCATTACATTTTATTTTTATTTTTGTAGATGGAATTTGAAGAAGAGGAAAACAATCAAGACAATCAACAAAACATTCGACCAAATAACCCAAATCATGGAAGTAGCTTGAGCATTGACAACAGTTCCAGTGAAGAGTGATGATCAATATATTTGGATATCAATGCAAGTTGTTGTATTTTTTGAAATAATTGTCTGTGAAAATCATACATTTTGTTTAATGTAATGGACATAGTGTCTCAATTGAAAGATAAGGGGTTACCAATAAGTGTCCCATTTTGTATGACAAAAAGCCTCTTATTCATATATAATAAAATACATTTTATTTTGTTCTATTGCGTTGTCCATTGTCGTTGTAAAATGTTACATCTTTGATTAAATATATGGATGATTAAATATTATAATGAAGAGATGTGAAATATGATGATGTAACAAATTAATCGAAACATCATATCCAAATGCACTACTCAAAATTTAATTTATCTGAATACTATTATAAGATATATGCCAATTTTTTGATGAATAATGGAATTAAAAAATAACAATAATTGCACTGTCACAAGTCAATGTTTCTAAAAAGAGAAAATGGAAATTAGTGCATTTAATGATAAAAAGAACTGGTGTGTTTAATGATAAAAAGCATCAGTGATGTAATGAAACACGCACTAGTGCTGATATATAATTAACCAACACCGATCGTAATACTATTTTTTTTTTACAAAAACTGAAAATTTTATATTTATAAAAGGCACAACCGAGGTCACATATTACAAAGGAGGGTGTTGGTGGAAGAGATACTAGCTGCACAATTTCCACAAAAAGGATTACAAAATTGAGTCTACATTTGATTCTACTTCACTGAAAGCAAAGATTTTATTTTCTATCCTAAAACTATCTTGCAAAAGATTTATTTATGCATTTTGTACAAAACTGAGGAGTGCCTTACTGATATTCTTTAAACTCGGTCTTCCTCTGGAGGGGGATCTAGTGCTATGTTCAGATAAGGCAGCATGGGGTCTACTCTTCTTCATGTTTCCTCATTCTAGTTTTGCGCCGGTGAGTTTGGTGGCCTGCCTTCCAGCTTTGCTTCCATGTTCTCCCCTTGGCATCCGAGAAACTCAACTTCATCTTGTAACTGATTTATTAATGTGCGGTGTTGGGATAGAGTGTATAGTGTGAATGTGAGAGTGGAGCTGTGAGAATCAAGACGAAGTGCTAGCTGTTGGGTAGTGGGTGAGCAGATTTTCCCCTGTTAAGAGCTTGTTGTGAGCTAATTGCCAACCAAAAGTATTGATCTTGGGTAGACCATCTGGATTCCAAATTTCTTTTCGGATTGCTGATTTTTCTAGGAGTTCGTTGACACGGAGGATATTTTTATATCCCATCCTTATAGAGTATCATGCCTCTCCCCAATCCCTACTATCATTAAGATTAAGATGTACCGGGGCAGATCCATTTAAAATCATGAGGAATTGATGGGACTCATTGAGAAGGAAAATGGGAACCTCTCCCAAGTTCCAATTTTTCCAAGTTCCATTTCTATTCCACTCAGAGATATCATAGAGATTATTTTTCCCCTTGGATTTTAGCCAAATTATGAGGGAATCTAGAGAGGAGATACATGACAAATTTCCCCTATTTGAGAAATGATCTTACCAAATTTTGATTTCTTTACCATTCTCTGGGCTCCATCTGAGATGATTTTGAATGAGCGACATAGAGGCATGGATGAGCTTCCAGATAGGGGAACCTAAGTGATTGAGTGTGGCTGTTTTCGGGCACCTATTTCGATTTTTTGACAAGTACTTGTAGCAGATTGTCTTTTTCCACCATTCTTTACCTCCAGTGATTAATCGCCAAATTAGTTTTGCCCCAAGGTTATGTTGATCTTTTCCGGATCTCGGATCCCTAGTCCTCCATTTTATTTTGGGGCACAAATAGTAGACCAATTGACCATGTGGAGCTTTTTACCGTTATATTTTCTCCCTTGCTAAAGAATTTTTCTGATTAGATTAGCCATTTCCTTTTTAATTCCCACCAGAGCATGGAGGGTTGAGAATTGAAAGATTGGAAACGAAGATAAGACTGACTTTATTAAGACCACCCTTCCAGCTAGATTCGGCCAGGTTTCTCCCCATAATTCAACTTGATCCTTGAGATTTTGGAGAATCACTTGCCAAGCCTCCCCAGGCAGGGCCTTTATACTGATAGGAGTGCCAAGATACTTGAAGCACTTCCAATCTATAGAAAAGGAGAAATGTAGAATATTTGCAATTCTAACCATGATACTTGCTTTCGTGTTTCAAGCATAAATTTGAATTTTGTGCTTGTTTATGAAAGTCCCCAAAGCTACTTCATACTAGTCAAGGGCCAATTTGAATCTGCTAGCCATAGTTTGAGAGGCTCCTCCTAGAAAAAGAGTGTCATCAACAAATTGAGAGTTGTTTATTCTTCTTACTCCCCTTACTATTTTCAGCCCCGAGATGTTTCCTGTAACGTCCCCAGCCATCGCCAGGCTAGGAAACGCTACCAACACAATCTTAACTTTACATTAACTGCTCTGATACCAATTTGTAACATCCCCAGCCACCCACAGGCCGATCAATGCTACCACTGCGGAACAATCACACACACACACACACACACACACACACACACACACACACACACACACACCAACATATATAACATGCATTTTAATCGTAAATTAAACACATAACATAGAGTTACTGTTACCATTCAGATTCAAAACAAGATTAACAATGAATCCACATGCAACGGAACACATGATAACATTCAAGCCTCAGTAGCACAAACATGCATAACGTATAAATTAAGCACATACTGATACTTATCTTTTAAACTGGTGTAACACCACCAACTACATGAAGACCTTCCACAAACCTCCCAGCTTTAGACCGCACTGCTCATCACGCTCAACAGTGGGTCACCCCCAAGCTGGGACTAAGCTCCACCCAGGGCAAGGGAATCCTAGACTAGGCTGAGGTTACAGGAAAACTACACAGTGCAATTGGAAGGATTCTCTCCAGAAGCCTTCTTACGCCCACTACTCATAGAATCTCATTCCCCACATGCCTGTTCCACCCGAGAGTATACACCTTCACTGTAACACAGTCCATCAACTACTTCACCTCCCTTTCGTGGTCTCAGCAATAGGCCGGATCAGGAATTCTCAGAGCTCCATAGCTAGTGTTGGACTCTCTCTGGGAGAAACCACTTCCCAACAAACTCTCTCTCCAGGAGAGAGTTTCTCACAGGCTTGAAAACTTGCCTCTTCAACCACTTTCGACTCAATTCCCACAAGATAAGGATAACAACAACAACAACATTCGGTTAACTCACGAGTGACAACATCAACAGAAAATTGGGTATGGACGTCCAAAAATGACAACAATCCACTAAGACATAACACAACTCAGGTAACACATAGGACACCAACCCAACAGTTAAGCACGAACTCAGATTTGCAGTGTGGATAAACCTGGGTTCACAGGACACACAGGTTGGCTTCCCTCTTCCCACTGGTTTCTTAGATGTGCGAGGTTATGTAGAGGGCAGACGCAGACGCAAAATGGTTCAAATGGACATCCCCGTGAACTCAGGCTGAGGATAGAAGAATGAAGGACGAACCCCCAACATGGCTGACTTCTGCAGCTTTAACTGCATGTGCCCAGGTCGACACTTGTCTTCCTGGAGCTGCATGCATTTCCTTTTGCACACATTGCCTCTCCCAGGACTTAGGACACAAACATGTCTTTTACACAACTTTGGAATAATAAGAATACATTATTATTCTCAAGGACTTAAGCCCCTAAGCTTAGCCCCTCTTTCCAACCTTTCAGTCCCCTTTCCCTTACCCACCTTGTGGAATCTTAGTCCCCTATCACTATTTCTTCGTGGTCGGTCTGCACACAACGATGTTTATATTTTATTAATGATCTGCATAATTACATATACAAAATTAGGCTTTTGGCCTTTAACACTTAGGCTCTCCAGCCCAATAAACACATAAGCCCACCAGCTTATCAACACTCGTCTCACCAGCCTACAAAACATGTTTACAATTCATAAATACAACAGGGGCTCGTTCTTGGGGATATTACAATCCCCTCCCCTTATTTTTGCACTATCCTTAGTGAAACTCTTTACACAACATCACAAGATTTCCAAAATATTAAAAAAGATGCGGGTATTCTGCCTGCATAACATCCTCATGCTCCCATGTCGCTTCCTCAAGACCGTACCAAGTCCACTAGACCTTTACAAGTCCTATGGCTCGATTCCGGAGCTGTTTTCTCTTCCGGTCAAATATGCGCACATGATGCACTCGCAAGACGCCTTCTTGCTCCACCTGAATCACATTCCAATCAATAACATGATTAGCATCAGGTATATATTTCTTAAGTAATGAAACATGAAACACATTATGTACAGTCATGGATGCAGGTAATGCAAGCATATATGCAACTGGCCCAATCCTTTCTAGGATTTCAAATGTCCCACAAAATCTGGCTGCCAACTTTGAATAGTTTCCCAGCTTCAGGGAACTTCTGTTAGCTTTCACTTTCAGGAAAACATGCTCTCCCACTTTAAACTCTCCGTGGGTTCTATTTTTATCAGCATAACTTTTCTTCCTGTCTTGGGCAACTTTCAAATTCTGCTTAATCTTTAACATTTGTTCTTCCATTTCCTTGAGCAACTTTGGCCCAACTACTTCTCTATCAGTTGGGTTATCCCAGCTTACTGGAATATTGCACTTTCTGCCATAAAGTGCTTCAAATGGGCTCATCTTCAATGATGCTTGATACCCATTGTTGTAGGTGAATTCTACCAAGTGTAGGTAGTCTTCCCTTTTAGATGGTTTGTCCATCACATACATCCTTAGCATGTCTTCTATCACTTGGTTCACCCTCTCTATCTGCCCATTAGAATCAGGATGATAAGCAGTGATGAAGTTCATATTCATTCTGAACCCTTTGAATAACCCTTTCCAGAACTTTGAGGTGAATTTTGGGTCCCTGTCAGACACAATTGTCTTGGTAATACCGTGCAATCATGCTATTTCCCTTCATAAAAATATCAACAATGTTAGTTGCCTTGTGAGTAGTCTTTAGTGGAATAAAATGGGCAGCTTTTGTAAGCTTGTCCACCACCACCATGATTCAATCACAATTCTTTCCTGTTCTAGGAAATCCTGTGATGAAATCCATTGTCACTACCTCCCACTTCCACTCATGAATGGGTAAAGGTTGTAGCAACCCTGCTGGGTGTCTATGCTCAACTTTAACCTTCTGGCATTCCATACATCTGGAGATGTATTCTCCAATTTCCTTCTTCATACCTGGCCAAAAGTAATGGCTCTCGACTGATGCCATAGTTTTCTGATAGCCAAGGTGCCCAACATAAGGCACATTGTGCATTTCTTTAAAAATCATAAGTTTCAATTCCTAGACGTTAGGTACAAAAATTATGTTCTTGTACATAAGTGTTCCGTTAGTTTCCAATTTATAATTCTCCACTTTCTGTGCCATTTTTCCTTGCTGTAGCTTTGCTACCAAATCCCTGTACTGCTAATCTTCATTTGCAGCTTCCAAAATTCTGCCCTTAATATCAGTTAGGTACATACTAATGGTTGTAGCATGCAATTCGTGCACTCTCCTACTGAGTGCATCAACCACTTTGTTCTCTTTTCCTCTGATATGCTTGATATCAAAGTCATATTCACAAAGAAACTCCAACCACCTACTCTGCCTAACATTCAAGGTAGGGTGATCAAACAAATACTTCAGACCATTGTGGTTTGTTCTCAGTTCGAACCTCTTTCCTATGAAATAATGCCTCCATTTCTTCAGAGCGTGAAAGATAGCTGCCAACTACAAATCATGAGTGGCATAGTTATTTTCGTGCTCTTTCAGCTTCTTGGAATCATAACATATCACAAATCCATTCTCACCGAGGACTCCTCCCAGTCTTTCTTTGCATGCATATGTACACACTACGAAATCCTCATTTGGATCTGCAATCCTCAAGATTGGAGCATTGGTTAACAACTACTTCAATCGCGAAAAGATTTTCTCACATTCTTCTCTCCACTGAAACTTCTTCTCCTTCCTTTGCAAGGATGTGATAGGGTGAGGTATCCTTGATAAACTTGCAATGAACCTTCTGTAATAGCCATCTAGACCCATAAAGGATCTGACTTCTGTCACATTCTTTGACGCTGACCATTCTCTGATGGCTTTTCTCTTCTCAGGATCCACGGCTATCCCATCCTTTGAAATGATATGCCCTAAGTAACGGATCTTCTTTTGATAAAATAAGCACTTGCTCAACTTGGCATACAGCTGGTGCTCTCTTAGCACCTACAACACCATTTTCAGATGATGTTCATGCTCTTCCTCCGACTTGGAATACACCAGGATGTCATCCAAAAATTCTATGACAAACTTGTCCAGATAGTCCCTGAATACACCATTCATTAAACACATAAAAACAACGGGTGCATTCGACAACCCAAATGGAACCACTGTGAATTCATAATGACTGTACCTTATTCTGAAGGTGGTCTTGCTGATGTCTTCATCCTTTAATCTTGCCTGGTGATATCCTGCTCTAAGATCTATTTTCGAAAATATCTTAGCATCCTTCAACTGGTCAAAGAGATCATCGATCCTCGGAGAGGATACTTGTTCTTAATAGTCACTTTGTTCAATTTTCTGAAATCAATGCATAATCTCAATGTCCCATCCTTTATTTTCACGAACAGGACCGGGGCACCCCAAGGTGACATACTTGGGCATATATACCCTTTCTTCAACAACTCTTCAAATTGCAACTGCAGTTCTTTCAGCTCTGGCATACTCATTCAAAAAGGATCTTTCAACATTGGAGCTGCTCCAGGCATCAAGTTTACAAAGAAGTCAATATCTCTCTTCGGGGGTAGTACTGGTACCTCCTGGAATACATCCTCAAACTCCTTTAGTACCGCATAATCTTCAATCTTTGATACTTTATCCCTAGGTGCTTCCTCCATGCGAGCTGCAAATAATTGACAACCTTTCCTGTAGCACTTCTTCAGCTGTATTGCTGAGATTTCCCTGATAGCAACAACTCTGGGAATTCCTTGGACTATTTTCTGATTCCCCTCCTCATCCAGGCAAGTGAATGCCTTGTTACGATAGTCTAGGATGGCATGGTGTTGGTCCAACCAATCCATCCCAATTAGACAGTCATAGGAACCTAAAGGCATAATGTTCAATTAAACCCTTGTGTTCAGTCCATTCATGTCCACTAGACATGAATTAACCAAGTC
>JASDQU010030938.1:0-21640 GCA_032191745.1 Picea mariana | reverse complement strand
AAAAGCACTCCATCGAGAATGAAGAGTAGAACCAATGGAATGGATACTAGAAAAACACCAGTTTGAAGCTCAAATGATGGTTCAGATAAAGACTATCAAATGCTTTTAACTGGTGAAATCATTTATTCATTTATATTAGTGCTCCTCATATCAAAACCATATTCACCGTTGTAGTAGTAGATTTTCCTCTAGCATATGGAGCTTTCCTTAGCATGGATTGATTATCAATTATTAGGGGTTATATCATGAATGATGGAAGTTGTATGATGTTTCTGAATAAGGATGGAACAATGGTAAGGGTCCCTAGAGAAGTAAGGAAAACGTTTTCCTTCAAAAGAAAGGAAAATGAATGGATGCGGAATTATCTTGATGCTAGAATGTGAAACTATATTTTCTTTGATTCAAAATATATTTGCACTCAAGAGAAGACAAAAGAAAAATACTATTTTCAAGGATACTAGAAAATGTCTTTTGATGGTGCATGTTCTAAGTCGGGAAATAGAGCAGGAATTATTTTCAAAAGCCCTGAAGTTTTTATATATTCTCATGCCATAAGACTTGAATTTCCATGCACTAATATTGAAGTTGAATACGAGGCATTAATTCAAGGTATGATCATCACCATTCAAATAATGAAGGTCAAACACTTAGTAGTCACTAGTGATTAGGAATTGATAAAAAATCATGTCAGGAGAAAATATAAAGTCAAAAGGGGGAAATTGAAATGTTATGCCAAAATAATGATGGAGCTCATGGAATGTTTCAAATCTTTTACATATAGTTTATCCCCAGGGAGAAGAATAAAAAAGTTGATGCATTGGAAGTTACTGCATCCCTGTTGAATATTGAAGATTTGCAACAAGAAGGCACTTATCACGTGAAGACTATTTTTCGACCATCAGTCCCAAATAATCAAGAATACTTACAAGTTTTTGATAATGATGAACATGTAGTAATTGTTTTTACATATGTTGACACCATAACTGAAGCAGATCCATAAGAGAGTCATAATGTACAAGAAAAAATTCATGAGCAAAGTAAAAAACCTTCTCCAAAGAAATATGTCAATTTGGAATCCCTCTTTACGAGAGATGATCAAACCAAAATTTCAAAACCACTTGAAGAGCCTTTTGTTAGAAAATTACAAGAAACACATAAGATAAACATTGGTACTCATGAATAACCAAGGCATATAAACTTGGATACCAGTTGTACTAAAGAAGAGAGGGACAAATACACTCATATTTTCAAAGAATTTCAAGATGTGTTTTCATGGAGTTACAATGAATTAAAGGAATATGATAAATCGATATTCCAACATATCATACCTATGAAAGAGGGGGCCAAACATTTCAAACAAAAGTTGAGAACAATAAACCCCAAGATAAAGCCTTTGGTAAAAACAAAAATTGAGAAATTAGAAAAAGATGGCATAATTTCCCCCATTAGACATTCATATTGGATTTCAAATCCAGTAGAGGTTAGGAAGAATACTGGTGAGATCTACTTGTTTTTTTATTTTAGGGATGTTAATAAAGTCAGTATAAAGGATAGTTACCCACTACCAAATACGAAAATTATTCTTCAGCAAGTTACAGGGTCTGCACTAATGTCAATGTTAGATGGGTTCTCGGGGTACAACCAAGTTATTGTAGTTGAAGAAGTTAAGCCAAAAAGAACATTTGTAATACCATGGGGAACATATGCTTATATCAGAATGCCATTTGGATTTAAAAATGCAGGTGCAACTTTATTGAGGGCCATGGATCATGCTTTTAAATATTTTGTAGGAAAATCCATGGTTGATTATCAATACGACTTAACTATCTATTCAAAATCAAGAGAGATACATCTCACACACCTTAGACATATTTTTGAGAAATGTAGAATATATGCAATATCATCGATTCCAAAGAAATGTTTATTTTCTATAACAGAAGGAAATGTTTTAGGCCATGTTGTAAGAAAACAAGGGATATACATTAATCCCGAAATAATCAAAGAAACAAATGACCTCAACCACCCCCCCAACATTGAAAAAGGGAGTTCAATATTTCTTTGGAAAGATAAATTTTGTAAGACAATTTGTTCTTGATTATGCTTCCATTGTTAAAATCGTCAACAAGTTACTAACGAAAGATCAAGAATTTGAATGGACACCATAAATTCAAAAATCATTTACAAATATTAAACTTTCCATTACTACCGCCCTGATCCTTGTAAGTCAATATTTTGACAAGGAATTCATATTGTATTCCTTTGCCTCAGAAGAAACCGTTGCTTCGATTCTTACCTAGAGAAACTAAAAGCAAGAAGATTTATTGATTGCCTTTATGAGTAAAACATTGCATGACTATGAATTGAACTATTCACATGTTAAAAAATAATCCCTTTCACTTGTGAAAACAATTTCCCATTTCATAACATACATTCTTTCAAATCATGTTATTTCTTATGTTTTGCATTCACCAATTAAGATGCTTTTGAACCAGCAACTCAAAGAAGGAATATGGGCTAATTGGTTGACCAAGCTTCATGAATATGATGTAGATATTAAACCATTAAAGGTTGTCATAGGAAAAGGTCTATGTAAATTCATGATTGGAATTGAAGTTGTAAATACTTCTTCTACTTATGGATATAACATTGTAATTCAAGAAACAATTTTGGAGAATTTTGAATGGTATAAGCATATAATATTTTATTTAAAAATAGGTCAATTTCCTCCAGAAATGTCTTCGATGGAAAGACGAGCTTTGAAAATTAAAACAAACAATTATTTCCTAGTGTCAAGAGTATTGTTCAGGAGAAATTTTGATGGTTTACTATTAAGATGTTTGGATCACATCAAAGCCATGGAAGCAATTCAAGAGTCCCACAAGAGGATCTGTTGGGGGAATTTTTCATCGATGGTGACAACTCATAAAATCATTCGTGATGTTTTTATTGGCCAATGTTATTTAAATACTCTTTTTAATTCAATAGAAAATGCATCCCATGTCAAACTTTCTCAGGAAGAATGAAAAGGTTTATTATGCCCTTACAAAAATCTACAGTAGAGAAACCACTTATTCAATGGTGTCTATATGTAATTGGTCCAATCAATCCTATATCTAGCAAAGGAAAATCATATATTGTCACAACAACTGACTATTTTAAAAAATTGCAAGAATTTGCAACTTTGAGAAATGCATATTCAAAACAATTGATCCATTTCCTCAAAGAAAACATACTATCCATATTTGGTGTACCAGAAAAATTTATAACCGATAATGGTTCAATATTTATTGGATCTAAATTCATAAGATTTTGTGGTGAATATGGAATAGTCATGGGTAAATATTCTAATTACTACCCTCAAAGGAATGGAATGACATAATCAACAAATAAGACATTGATTCATAATATCAAGAAAACTATTGAAGATAACCAAAATAATTGGCATAATAAATTGATAGATGCGCTTTGGGAAATTCGACTTACTCCAAAAAATGGAATTGGACATTCTCTTTTCACTTTGGTATATGGGAAAGGAGAAAGTCTACCCTTGCACATGGAACTGAATGCATTAGCATTGGTCATGAACAATTAAGATGAGAAACAATCACCAACGGAAATAATATATAATGAACTTCTACAAATCGAGTAATGAAGAGAGAAGGCAGTATTAGCAATGAAAAAAAATCAATAAACAATAAATAAGTATTTTGATAAAAGTACAAATCAAAGGATTTTGAAAAATACCAATTAGTTTTTCTCTAGAACAAAGAAAAAGAGAAACCATCATCCCACACAAAATTTGAAGCTCTTTGGATCGGCCCATACCAAATTGAAAAAATAATTGGTTATAATTCATACCTCCTCAAAGACATGAAGGATGTAATTCAATTGTTTCATGTTAATGGGCAACATCTGAAACATTTTTTTTGTTGATTCCCCATCAATAAAAACCTTGTACACAGCCTTTCTTGTTTCTCTTTGTACATTTTTGGTTTGTTTTTCTTATTCTTGACTCCATGGCCCAATGGAACATGATTCTGGGTTCTCAACAACCTGCAGGGGCTCACTATCTCGCAGTTGGAGCCATATGTTGATCCATATTTTTTACCAACTTAGTGTTTTCATTTATCCACTCTTAGGATTTCTCTTACAATTTTCCTTGCTTATTCTTCTTTACTTTTCTTCTTTCATATAAAAAATTTCCAAGCACTTAGTCATTTTTTTCAAATGATGCGAAGCGGGCCAACACACATCTCAAATATATAGGTATGTAATTCCATCGTTCCATAGGTCTGCATTCCTTCTATTAAAATTTTGTATCTTGTACCTACAAGTATCTGCTAATTCACTTCCACATCTTATACTTAGTCATTTTTTTTCGAAAATTTGGATTCAAAGATACATAGAATTATTCAAACCTTTTTGAATTCCCAAGTCCACAACCCCGCACTCACCAAAACACTTCGCTCCTTTTTCCTTTTCCATTTTCTTTCGATAATTATTTGAATTTTCCACCAAAGCAGATGTGGACCCACGTGCTTCCCTTTTAGTTTTTCGTTTGAGTCCTCAAGTCCATAAATCTGCAAGTCCTCATATCTCTTAACACTTAACCATATTTCCAATCCCAATGTGAACCTCTTCACCCTTTCCCGAAGTCATGTTCATAATAATTTAGGTCTTCAACTCTACATTTCAGTGTTACACATTTCCCACTTCCCATAAATCATTTCACATGTTCATACTTAACATTTTTCGTCCATCATAGCATCACATCACCACATCCCATCATATTGATTACCCCCTTCCACATCATCCTCCACTCATAAAAGCATAACGTTGTTATTAATGCATAACACATCAATTAAAGGTCACACTAAATCAAAATATTAGGACAATTTATGACATTTAAAGCATGATCTATGACTGTTTGAGTTACCAATGTAGTACGTGGTAGAATTTAATAAAATAAAAAATTATAACCTGTAAGTATCGACAGTAGAACCACCTTTGTTAAAAAAGAAGAAAAATATGTCAGGTAAGAAGAAGGAAATGTTTTGTGGAGATACATTGAACACATTGGGTTGTGAAGATCAATAGTTTCAGTGGTCCACGAAATATACTTACTACAAGTCTCTTGCTCTAGACAAAAATAAAACAAACCTAATCTGGACCTCGAGAATAACATTAGCAGGTTGTGCTCCGAAGGTGACTAACATGAAAGAGATTGTTCAATGGTGCACAGATAAATTTGTCTCTGAATGAAGAATAATTCAAACACAAGGTCATCAACCCATTTCTCTAGCTCCTTCAACATTCTCTAAAATTCTACGACTCCCTGCACAAACTATGTGGTTCAAGAGAGAGGAAGATGATGAATTTTTGAAGCAGCACAAAGGAGGAAACAAATTTCTGAACAACTACTTGGAATATCCAACATGTAACCTTGTTACTTCCAGAATCAAAGTAAATTCGTTAAAATACCCGTACAAAAAAATTTCATGGCTATTTGCTTGCATTATCAGTTTGGAATCTACTATGTTTGTATCAGGAAATTTTATATATGCTATGCATTATGCACTGCATGAAAAAATTGTCATCGATTGGGGTTATCTCATCTCAAGTAAAATTTCCTTCCAACTAAATAACCTCAAAAATACTCAAAAGTTTTATATGACCTCTTACCTCATTTTCGCCATTGCTTATGGCCATGTTTTTGAATATTTACCACGGGAAAGACATGTTGATTTTAAGTTGGAACCAGTCTATGCATGGTATTCGGTCTTGTACATAAATAAAGCCCAATACAGTTTCTACCCAGTTCACAACAATTTCATTTCAGAATTCAAAAAATTAATATTTGGACAGAGTACATCAAGGTAATCCCTAGAAGCAATTTCCTTTCTCTCTGGAAAAGGGGTTTATTAATTGTTTGAATAATTTATTGTAATAGATTATTTGGTATCAAGGAGAACCATTTCCTGTTACCATTCTACACATCAGATATGTTATCGCACAATCTATACTTGCCCAAATCCTAAAGGAAAGTAGGCCTAGATTGACATAACACGAAGGTAGTCCTGTCACTGTCACCCCAATAGGATACCTATTTATGTTTAGGAGGAGAAGAAAATCACTTCAAGGGAGATGTCCCAATACCTAGTTGGTTGATGAAGGGTAAAGATACCATGTAAAACCCACCCCTCTCTAGGTCACTCGAGGAAAGAAATCACTTGGTAAATTTTAAGGGGGCAAAAGGAAAAGTGAATGAATGGTACCTGCCATTTACCAATGAAAAAACAAATGTTAGCAACAAGAAATGATATCAATGTTTCAAATCAGTGATTTCAAGATATAAATATGCTACTGAAACACTAAAAGATAAAATGTATAGCAACAACAAATATGTCTAGAAATTGCAAGTTATGATGACAAAAATGATATAAAGACCTTGCAAGTTTGATAGTACTTTGTCACCTACAATTTAAATATTAAAATCAAGTCAATAAATGAATTAAATGGTTTTCCAAGCACTTATAAAAACACTAATTAATGATGATGGCAACAATAGAAACCACTTCAGAAAAGTACTATATAACACAACTACTTCAACATCCAATGGTTATATTTTTCTTAGTACAAATGTTTAGTGGTTTTATGGATACTTTGGGAAATGTTAAAGGACTGCAATGTTGGTTGTAACAATAGTTACAACAATAGAAGCAACCTCAAACAACTTCAGAAATTTGCACCTAGAACACTAGTAAAAGGAGGACTAAAACCTTAGGATGATAGCACATAGGAAAATGAAAATTTTTGGGTTAGTTTGAGGGGTCAGTATGCTGATTAAGGCTTCTAAATAGGGATGTAACAACAATTATAGCAGCGGTAATATGGATTTTAGTGTTAGTGAAGGTTTCAAGAAGATGTGTTGAAAGTTTGTTTGGTCTCCTTCATTCACAAGAGTGTAAAAATCAATGCCTTTTAGGGCTTATGGAGTCAATAACAATAACAATATCACTTGGGAAATAAAATAATAATAATTATTAGCTAAGGGAAGAAGTAAATGAAAGAGGTGTTGGCACTTCAAGGCCTCAAGCATTTTCCCCTTTTAAGGGAGGTTTTGCTAGAGAGTAGGCACTTCTAGGCCCTAGCGTACCTTCCTTCCTCAGTTTTTTTGAAAGGCAATTTAGTTGGTGACAAGAATGAGATTAATAGAGAGATAGAACTTTAGGGCTCTAATGTATAATTGGAAAGATGAATCTAGTAGAATAGTTATAGAGAGAAAGAATCATTTGTTGTTTCTCCCCTAGGGTTTAAACAAGCAATTTCATAATCTTAGACATGAAACAAGTAAATTTTACCACAAGCATCCATAGCATGAATAAAAATGTAGATTTTCCACTTACTTCACCAAGAATAATTAATTCAAACCCTAGTTGAAGACCATTCCACCATGAAAAATGCCAAAATACACCGCCATAAAGCTCTCCCAAGAGGTGTGCACTAGTTATTTCAACCAATAACCCTTAAAGAGGGTGAAAATTTCAGACCACCACTCATGTGTGATGAGTTATTATGAAAATGAATGTCACTTTATGTCTATTTATACCAAAATTATGACCTTTAATTATTTTAGGTCAAAATATCAGGGTCAACTTGGCCAGTTTACTCAAAAATTAGATTTTTACCAAAATAAATTCAATTTGCATCTAAATAGACCCCAAAAGGTGACATCATTCCCTCCTAGGGTGACATTGGGCCTCAAGTGTGGGACGCTGGGAAAAGGAGATGAAATGATGGGCCTCCAAAGGCCTAAAATTTTCCCACACATGCCAATAGCCTCATGAATGCCTCCAAAGTGAAAACCCCAACTGACAGGTGACGTCTAGGGATGCAAAGATGTCGTCCAAGGCCTTCCAAGGCCAACATTAAAGTGGGAGGAGAATGAGACCTTAGGTCTAGGTCTTCCATAGTGCCTCCAAAGGCAACGCTCTTCTTTCTCCCGGTGCAAGTTTTTCAATCTCTTCTTACCCCTAGCTGTGGTTTCATCATCCATATGTGGGATTTAAGCCCCCATGAAGGTCCGAGCTAATAATTCCCTCATGTGTACATGTCCACTAAGCAAGGTCCTGCAGAAACAACAAGTACACCCTCCAGGGGTTCATAAGTCATAGGGATCATAGCATGTAAATCACATCCAATAATTAAATTACCCAAACATGTGCATCAAACCCCCCTTAATCTAGACAAATTATCAAAGACATTATGCAATTTGACAAGTTAGGTTTGGAGAAGGTCTCAGTGTGTCCTATTGAGCTAACCTCTCTTAAGTTTGGGGTGTTTCTGAGGTGAGATCTAGTCCAAGTCATGTAAGTGTATGAGGTGGCATGGGGTGCATGTAATAACATGGAAATGTAGAGTCTTGCATGTGGGTTCCTTTGTAGAGGGTGAGTTTCACCTTGTCATAAATGCAATTGTTTCCTGTCACATTCATTTCCTTTTAACCTTAACTTTATTTCTTTTGATATTTTTTCTCTTTTGCTTCAAGGAAATAGTTGAGGGCCACTCTCCTGGATTAACGACCAAAGGTAACAACATTGTCCACAAGCATTTCATGAAAATGAGAAGGTTGGCTCATGATGAGACCCCCTTTCTCTTGGCTATGCCACCAAGAGCCACTACCCTAGCTTGGTGACCAGATAGGTGGTAGTGTCATACCGCTACATGCCCATGGTCATAATAGGTCAGCTCGTGATGAGATCTCCTATCCATCAACTAGTACCTTGAGTGTTTATATTATCTTATGGGTCCCATTTTCTTACTAAGAAGCTTTTAACTGCTTTCTCAAGGATCCATGGGTGAAGCATATCAAAGGTTTCAACATTGGATTTTAACTCTTTCCAGCTACTTTTACCCTCTTGGCCTTTAACCTCTCATTCCCACGAGGTAAGGTACAACCCTTCCTAGTGTAGCCAATCCTAATGACCAAACAAGGATAGGGCATATGAAAGGAATAAATATGGAAAGTGGTAAGTATGGAGGGAACAAACGATGAATTTTCATAGATCCACTCAGTAGTAACCCATCCTAAAGGGAAATCAACTTACTAGGTCACTGTGTCACTGTTCCAAGTATGAATGAGGAAAATAGCATAATTTCCAAGTGAATGTCATGAAATGAAGAAGGATTTAATACAACATATTCAAGTGCTTCAAAAATAAGAGTGATACATACCATGATACCTAGACTCATTACCTCATCGAGAAAGACTCACCACTACTTCAGGACTAGGCTAGTGTGATGGATATTGTTGCTGGTAATAAGTGGACTGCACTGAAGAAAAGAGGGGCCCTCTGGGGCCATTCTCAAGTCATCTGGCTCTCGGTACTCCATGTCTAGGACCTATGGGCCTCAAGACGTGATCTCCTTAGTTATCCCTAGGCTAGGGGATAACATATGGCTCCAACTCGGGGACATGTGCTCAACGTAGAGTGCATGAGAACCTCAACATCTCTGGTATGACTTGTGCCTACTAAATATCACCAAAATATATCAATAATCCTTAGGGTGGTGATATCACCCCTTCATCCATATATGATAAAAAGAAATGAAAGCATCTCTAGTATAACATATGATTATGAGCATACACATATACATAATGAATCAAGACAATATGAAAATGCAACTACAACTATGCTAACATGATATGCAAATGGTATATACAATGGATGAAAATGCCTACCTATCTCTACTTACCTGTCGGTTGAATGCTAGGTGTAGTCATATAACCAGTGAAACCATCCTATCAATACCTCATAATACTTGCCTTTGTGCTTCATCATAAACCAAAACAATGACAAGTCAAGCACAAAAATAACATGAGTTAGAGCATGCATCATATCATAGGAAGTCATAAAGTCTAGCTCATGGAGGTGGGAGGGAGGGACAAAGTTATGCCAAGTTACACTTCTATAAAAGTTATCAATCCATGTCAGAAAAGGATCGTGAAAAATCAAAGGCTCAAAAGACTGACTCAAAGAGTCTAAAGGTTGGCTACCTTGGACGTCATCACATCCTGAGGTCCAGGAAGGGACTAGAAAGAACCTAGAGGATGACCGAAAACTTCTCAGAGGAAGGTGATCCAGGTGGATATCGGTGGCCATGCACCTTTTCCAACAGGCTCAAAAATGTTTTTTGGCAATTTTGGTAATTTACTATTTTTAACAGTTTTTAACTTTCAGGGCCATTTTGAGGGCCTAAATGAAGGTTTTTCAGGATTGAGGTTCTCAATGACAGCCAAAGGCCCTTATTGAGCCCCCAAAATGAATATCCTCGGTGATACCTTTCCAACGAGCTATCGTGCGCCCTAAACAGAGATCGTATTCCAAGGTTATGCCCCCGGGAAGTTGATACACCAAACTACCCAAAACAGTGTCCACAAAATTGTTGTCTTTTCATCTTTCGGGGTTAGGGTTTTGGATTTTATTTATGATAAAAAGGCCTTTGGAGCCTCATTGTAAAATGATCTCATGGATGTGAGTATCCATCACATCTCTTCTCATAGATAAGCTTCCACCATTCTAGCGAGTCTTTCACTCTATATTTTTACAGTCTTTGTACATTTTCGCTCATTAATAGAAAATTGTGTATTATTGTATCTCTATGTTTATGGTTTCATATCTGATACATTCATGTTATATTATTGGATATACAAGATATCTCTGTACATTGCTTTATTATATCTCCTCTCTCATTTCGTGCCAAAAATAATCTGGATCAATGGTATCAGAGCAGGCTGCTCTTGATTGTTTTTCAGTGCATGTCCCCGATGAGCTCCGAGTATATAAAGTTGGGTCTCGATTTTGTCTCTATTGAATACAATCGCTCTCGTAGGCCCAAGAAACCTGACATGGCGGAAGAAAAGAAAAACGACGAAGCAGAAAATTCTATCAATCTATTGCTTGAGCAAGCTCTCACACAACAGATGGACGAAATGATGGAGAATTTTTCCCACATCCTTCAATGTGTGTTGATAGAAACAGGTGCATCTTCATCAAACAACCACTTTGGAAGAACTTCTACTTTCAAGGTACAGGTTAATTTTGATATTCTTGTATTTGAAGGTCAGATAGATACGAATGCCCTAGACAAATGGTTAAATCTGCTAGAAGGTTATTTCTCTGTTCACCATTTTTTCGACAGGGAAAAGATCATCCCCATGTCAAACATTGGTGGGAAACTTACTGGGAGCAAAGTTCCACAGAAGAGTGTGGAATATATGGGGTTGATCCCTCTTGGGATTTTTTTGTGGACGCGGTAAAGGAACATTATTACCTTGTTGGAAAATATGAGGAACAGTATATGAGATGGACCATACTACGACAAGAGAGGGGCTAAGAAGTTCCAGAGTTAACCAATACCTTCCATACCTTGCGCACCAAGTTGGGTATTAAAGACTCCGAACGAAATTTGGTTCTGAAATACCATGGGGCTCTACATAAATACATCCAAACTGAAATGGATTTTCTGGACATCTCATCACTCAGTGTTGCTTATTGATATTTTGTTAAAATCGAGTAGAAATTTAAGCACTTGAAAAAACGGGAGTTCGGGTCTGCAAATCTGCAAAAACCAAAGTATGATAAAGACGTCCCTAACAAGTAGTCTCCCAAAAACCAGTCCAAGCCACAAGAAAAGAAGGGTCACGGGAAGACAAAGAAGGACAACGAAAAATGGTGTGATTTCCAGAAAATCCCCTAGCACAACACTAATGAATGTCGCTAAAAAACATCATTAGTGGCCGAAATCAAAGACAAGGAGTCGAACCCTAATTCATAATCTGATTCAAAAAATACTGACAAAAGATAGATCATCGACACAGATCCCATTGTTATTGTCGCGACTGTATAAATTCAACTAGAAGAACAAACAAAACATGAAGAGGGGAGTGACTTTTTCATTCACAGATGTGGGTGAAGGGGACCTCACTGCATTTTGTTGTTGATAGAGGAAGCTAGAAGAACCTCATCTCAGCTGAGGTCATCAAACAATTGGGATTGTCGAAAACACCACACCCACATCCATACAACATCGGTTGGCTTCGCCAGGGCACGATCTCAGTGTCAGCCATCAATGTCGATTGTCATACGGCATCCATCCCTTCAAGGATGAGGCATTATGTGATGTTTCCCCAGTGGATGTCTGTGATGTTCTCTTGGGCTAGCCATATATGTGGAAGCGCCATGCTATCTATGAGTCTTGACCCCGTAGTATTATTGTTAGCCTGGGCGGTCATCTCTACAAGATACCAGAGGTGGTTCAGATTACTATCTCATCTAAACAGTGCCACAAGGTAGTATCCCATACTACAAAATTCAACTTCTTCACAATCTGTTTAAAAGGTGAACATAAGGATATTGCAACCACTGCAGCCTTGGCCCAGGCACATTCTATCCAACAGAAGTAGGTCAACAAGACTGCAACAAAGCATAAAGATTCCTTCTGCACATAGAAATCTCATGTAGCCAGATTGGTTAAAAATGTCCAACCCTTCCAGCCATAGGTTCGTGAAAACCTTCAAAAATCTAAGCAACACAACTTCTCCAACAAGGCAAGCATCTCATCAAGATGCAGATTCAGCAAATGCTTTTCCCTCTCCCCCGGGAACTCAACGCAATGGAGACCATTTCTTCCTAGGGAGGGAGGATTGATCCAGGTGGATATCGGTGGCCACCCACCTTTTCCAACTGGCTCAAAAATGTTTTCTGGCAATTTTGGTAATTTACTATTATTAGCAGTTTTTAACTTATGGGGCCATTTTGAGGGCCTAAATGAAGGTTTTTCAGGATCTAGGTTCTCAATGAAAGTTGGAGGCTCTAAATAATACACCAAAATGAATCTCCTCGATGATACCTTTCCAATGAGCTATCATGTGCCCCAAATGGAGATCGTATGCCAAAGTTACACCCCCGGAAAGTTGATACACCAAACTACCCAAAACGGGGTCCACAAAACTGTTGTCTTTTCATCTTCCGGGTTAGGGTTTTTGATTTTCTTTATGATAAAAAGGCCTTTGGAGCCTCATTGTAAATTGAACTTCTCATGGATGTGAGTAGCTGCCACATCTCTTCTGAGAGATAAGCTTCCACCATTCTAGCGAGTCTTTCACTCTGTATTTTTACAGTCTTTGTACATTTTCGCTCATTAATATAAAATTGTGTATTACTATATCTCTATGTTTATGGTTGCATCTCTGATACATTTTTGTTATATTATTGGATATCCAAGATATCTCTGTACATTTATTTATTATATCTCCTCTCTCATTTCGTGCTAAAAATAATCTGGATCAGAAGGTTGGAATACCGAGATAACAAATTTCTTCTTAAGGCATTCAACATACCTTTGAATTATAAAACAATGATTTTCACTGGAGAAAAATTAAGACAAGGGACATGTTTCCCAACTACACCCTTAATGACATAGCTAGGTAAAGTAATCGAAGGAGGCTAGAAAACCTTGTCACAAGTACCCTGCTTCAGGAAAGCAATGTCATCACCCTTATCAAGATATGAGCACAATGATCATTGATAATCTTGTTCATGGAATAAATCCAAGTGCTCAAAGGAACACTCATCATAATACTCAAGGAATGACCAAAAATCATCAAGAGAACATAGAACTAGGTCACCCTTGGGTGTTTGGAAAACATTTACAACTACATCATCTCCTTGTTGCCAAATGTCAAAATTAGTAGTAACCTCATATGATATTTGTAAAGGAAACATTTGGAAATGACCCTCATTGTCATAAATGGGATCCCCATCATACCCAATCACATCCCATTTATGTTTCCCAACGTGTATGAAATCTTCAATATTATCAACCATGTCATTACCTTTATCATATCACGAAGAGCTTAACACATCCAAGGGCTCCTCTAACCATTCTTCACTTTACAAATCACAAAATAAAGCATCTTCAAAATATTGGAAAGGGAAATAACTTATCGTATTCACTTCTTGTTGTGAAGGAGCATCGAATACTTGGATGCCTTAATCAAATGAAATGGAAAGCATCGATGCTTTGTCCTCATGACTTGCCCCTATATCTTTAGCTTCATAATACATAAGGTCTAATTTTTCCAAGGATTCCCTTTCTTCTTCACCTTTTGAATCATAGAATAAGGTATCATCAAAAACTTGAAAAGTAAAGTGACTAACCTCATCCTCTTATTTTTTTGAAGGAAGAATAGGATCTCATATGGCTTCTTTAGAGGGAGGAGCATGCATTAATACTTCATCATCATGTTTGATATATTCAGGCTCTCGCTTTTCAACCAGGTCTTCATTATCTTTGGTATAAGCGTGAGTAAATTATTTCTCTTCCTCATGGGATTTGAAACCTTCATTAGGATCCCTCTCCTCAACCTCTTGTTGGTTGATGACTTGTTCCCTTCTTTCCTGGAATTTACTAACAAAGATCTCAAGGGAAACTAATCTCTCCAGAATAAGAGTATCTGGGGTATTATTGGGTCATCAACTTTGATTTCTGGAATAAAGAGGTGTTCTCCCTTGAATAAGGAGATATTTGCCTCAATTTGTATAGCCATGTGATAATATTCTTGGATTGTTTTTTCCCCCTTTTTACTGAGGAGAAACCCTAATTTCACTAAGAGTGCATTGTTATAGAGGTAAATGTGGTACTGGTTTTTAGGATGATGTCTTCTAGGAATTTTTTGTTAGCAAATTCTCAAACCTGGTATGGTATTCTTTGACAGTCTTGCTCTTAGTTTGTTTCATGTACTCGAGTATTTTTTATTATCATGTGGATATATTATAATTTAATACCCCATTTATCGAGAAAGTTTTCTTCTAACTAGTCCATAGATGTGATGCTAGCATCAGGGAGATTATCATAGCATTTCCATGAAGAATGGAAGAGAAAAGTTTGATTGCCAAATATTCAACATCATCACTAATAGGGTGGAGTTGAAAAAAGGGCCAAAAATTACCCATGTGATCTTTGGCCCTAACCCCATCATTACCAATGAATCTAGGGAGCCAATTTTCATACCTCAAAGACATTTGTTGAGGGCAACCCAGAATTTCACTCATATCCAAGGGTTTAAAATTAACTAGGTCCCATTGAGAAGCCATGTTTGGTTTTATCATTAGTGGAGTCACCAAATAATCCTTCTAGGGATTATCAAAGGGAAAAGAGGGAATCACCCTCGGTGGAGTAGCCAGGTAAGATTTGAAAATTGAAAGGCTTTGTGAAAAAGACTTACCAAAAATTTGTCGTTCGAGGAAAATTGACTTGATGTTCCCCGACAATGGCGCCAAAAATGTTATCGCATAATCTGTACTTTCCCAAAGCCTAAAGGAAAGTAGGCCTGTATTGACGTAACACAGAGGTAGTCCTATCACTGTCACCCCAATAGGATACCTCTTTCTATTTAGGAGGAGAAAAAACTCACTCCAAGGGATATGTCCCAAGACCTAGTTGGTTGATGAAGGGTAAAAAGACCAGGTAAAACCCACCCCTATCTCTAGGTCACTCAAGGAAAGAAATCACTTGGTAAAGTTTAAGGGGGAAAAAGGAAAAGTGAATGAATGGTACCTTCCCTTTACCAATGAAACAACAAATGTTAGCAACAAGAAATGATATCAATGTTTCAAATCAGTGATTTCAAGATATAAATATGCTATTGAAACACTAAAAGATAAAATGTATAGCAACGACAAATATGTCTAGAAATTGCAAGTTATGATGATAAGAATGATATAAATACCTTTCAAGTTTGATAGTAATTTTTCACTTACAATTTCAAGATTAAAATCAATTCAATAAATGACTTAAATGGCTGTCCAAACACTTATAACATCATTAATTAATTATGATGACAACAATAGAAACCACTTCAGAAAAGTACTATAATAAAGCAATAAGGCAACTACTTCAACATCCAATGATTATAGTTTGCTTAGTAAAACGTTTTAGTGGTTTTATGGATAGTTTGAGGGTTGTTGGAGGGATGCAATGTTGGTTGTAACAGTAGTTACAACCAACAACAACAACCTCAAACAACTTCAGAAATTTTCACCTAGAAGACTAGTAAAAGGAGGACTAAAACCTTTAGATGATAGCACCTAGACAAATGAAAATTTATGGGCTAGTTTTAGGGGTTAGTATGCTGATTAAGGATGATAAATAGGTCTATAACAACAATTATAGCAGCGTTAATATGGTTGTTAGTGTTAGTGAAGGTTTCAAGAAGATGCGTTGAAAGTTTGTTTGGTCTCATTCATCCACAAGAGTGTAAAAATCGGTGCCTTTTAGGGCTTATGGAATCAATAACAGTAACAATATCACTTGGGAAATAAACTAACGATAATTCTTATCTAAGGGAAGAAGTAAATGCAAGAGGTGTCGGCACTTCAAAGCCTCAAACATTTACCCCTTTTAAGGGAGGTTTTGCTAGAGAGTAGGCACTTCTAGGCCCTAGTGTACCTTCCTTCCTAATATTTTTTGAAAGGCAATTTAGTTGGTAACAAGAATGAGATTAATAGAGAGCTATCACTTTAGGGATCTAATGTATAATTGGCAGTATCAAGTTAGTAGAATAGTTATATAGAGAAATAAGCCTTTGTTGTTTCTCCCCTAGGGTTTAAACAAGAAATTTCATAATATTAGACTTGAAACAAGTAAATTTTACCTCAAACATCCATGGCATGAATAAAAATGCATATTTTCCACTTACTTCACCAAGAATAATCAAGTCAAACCCTAGTTGAAGACCATTCCACCATGAAAAATGTAAGGTCTCTTCTAATAGAGCCTTATAAAACATAAATTTAATTAGAGAAATGCTATCCTAACATCTTCACAATTTCTTTATTCAGCATATAACCATTCATAACCAGCATATAACCATTCATAACCAACATAATTAAAATTATGAGCAGATCATAATAAATTACATAACACAATAGAATAATGAAAATACATACCTCTAACTAATGCTATTGTTGTTCTCCAACTCTGCCTGATGCTCTACCCAAAACCGTCTAACCTCCCAGCCAGCTAGGAACAGAGCCTCTCTTGCTCCCTAGCTCCAGGATTCCGTAAGGATTCCTGTCCCTCGAGCCCAAAACTCCCAGCAATAGGTGCCCCCTTGTAATAGTCCTACAACAAGCTTCTCCAGCCAAAACCAATAATACAATCTTCCAATCTCCCAAAAAAAATGCTCCAATACAATCTCCCAATATGAAAAATAATGCTCCCTCCCAAAGTTCCCCTTTCCTGAGTGTTTTCCCCCCTCATATCCTCCTTTCCCCTTTCCCTCATTCACCGCCTTCCCCCTTTCATTAATACTCACCCACCTTATCCCTCCATTCAATGCCAACCACCTTATCCCCTTCTCTTAAATGGTTCCATCATTCGATACAAAATAATAATTAATAATTTATTAAACTAGATTTTATTAAATAAATATTTAATCATTAAATTCATTAATTAGTTAATTAAACCAATTCAAATTCAAAAAATATTTAACCAGGTCAATTAATTAACTAATTATTTAAACTAATATACATTAAACAATTAATTAAACAATAACAATTGATTAAATACTTAGGGTTGTTACATACACGCACCCTTCAGGAAACTTCGTCTCGAAGTTAAAGTATTTTATGATATAAGGGAAAAGACACATGGTTCACACATTCATATCAAATAACTAACATTATTAGTAAGTAAGTCAAGAAAACTCATACATACTAGTGTACATGTACAAGAAATGCATGTGTATCTAGTACATACAAGTCTTGTGCATGTACTAATAACAATAATTATCACCCTTATAGTCATTTATGTATGCATCCAATCCAATCAATAAGACTATTAATTTTATAAAAGATAATAAACCAATGAAATGTTCGTGAATTCACTTAATTACAATAATCTAGCTCAAAAATTTTATTTAGACAATTGTAGTTTAGTTAAGTAATTATGAATATTCATATATACACATTTTCTTTTCAGAAGGAAAAACAATAAATTCCACCATAAGGAAAATATCCATACACTCTCAACTATTTCTACTCATCCTTCCTCCCTAACTTACTTCCATCTTCTATTCCTATCCTTCCTCTGCTAGACTATCTTGGAGCATCAACTATATTGACCTAACTCCAAATAGAACCCGTAAGCGGAAGTGTCACTATATTGACCAAGCTTCCCCAGCAGGCAACTGACAGTCATCATCACACGTCTAAGGGAGCGTGAGCTAACACCATCCTCCCATGACTCCAGGTTTCAGAGGATACATGGTGGGAAATGCCTCCACCCCTCCTAACAGAACTAGGGTCCACACCCTACAATGGAATATATAGTGGCACCGTGTTGCTGAGATTTTTGGGCTCAGGGGTCAGGAATCCTTATGGAATCCTAGAGCTAGGGAGCCGAAGAGGCTTTGTTCCTAGTTGGCTAGGAGGTTAGACGGTTTTGGGCAGAGCATTAGGCAGAGTTGGAGAACAACAGTAGCATCAGTTAGAGGTATGTATTTTCATTATTCTGTCGTGTTATGTAATTTATTAGGATCTGCTCATAATTTTAATTATACTGGTTATGAATGGTTATATGCTAGTTATGAATGGTTATATGCTGAATAAGGAAATTGTAAAGATGTTAGAATAGAATTTCTCTAATTAAATTTATGTTTTATAAGGCTCTGTTGGAAGAGACCTTACACATGCTCTACCCAAAACCGTCTAACCTCTCAGCCAGCTAGGAACAAAGCCTCTCTGGCTCCCTTGCTCCAGGATTCCGTAAGGATTCCTGGCCCCCAAGACCAAAACTCCCAGCAACAGGTGCCCCCTTGTAATAGTCCTGCAACAATTTTCTCCAGCCAAAACCAGTAATACAGTCTTCCAATCTCCCAAAAACAAAATGTTCCAATACAGTCTCCCAATATAAAAAATAATGCTCCCTCCCAAAGTCCCCCTTTCTCGAGTGTTTTTCCCCCTCATATCCTCCTTTCCCCTTTCCCTCATTCATCGCCTTCCCCCTTTCATTAAGACTCACCCACCTTATCCCTCCATTCAAGGCCAACCACATTATCCCCTTCTCTTAAATGGTTCCATCATTCGATACAAAATAATAATTAATAATTTATTAAACTAGATTTTATTAAACATATATTTAATCATTAAATTCATTAATTAGTTAATTAAACCAATTCACATTCAACAAATATTTAACCAGGTCAATTAACTAACTAATTATTTAAACTAATATACATTAAACAATTAATTAAACAATGACAATTAACTAAATACTTAGGGTTGTTACAAAAAATGCCAAAATACACCATCATAAAGCTCTCCCAAGAGGTGTGCACTAGTTATTTCAGCCAATAACCCTTAAAGAGGGTGAAAATTTCAGACCAACACTTGTGTGTGATGAGTTATGATGAAGATGAATGTCACTTTATGTCTATTTATACCAAAATTATGACCTTTAATTATTTTAGGTCAAAATATCAGGGCCGACCTGGCCAGTTTACTAAAAAGTTACATTTTTACCAAAATAAATTCAATTTGCATCTAAATAGGCCCCCAAAGGTGATGTCATGCCCTCCTAGGGTGACGTTGGGCCTCAAGTGTGGGACGTTGGGCAAAGGAGATGAAACGATGGGCCTCCAAAGGCCTAAAAATTTTCCAAACATGTTAATAGCCTCATGAATGCCTCCAAAGTGACAACCACAGCTGACAGGTGATGTCTAGAGCTGTAGAGGTGACATCCAAGGCCTTCCAAGAAAAACGTTCAGGTGGGAGGAGAATGAGACCTTAGGTCTAGGTCCTCCATAGAGCCTCCAAAGGAAATGCCCTTCTTTCTCCCGGTGCAAGTTTTTCAATCTCTTCTTACCCCTAGTTGGGGTTTCAACATCCATATGTGGGCTTTAAGCCCCCATGAAGGTCTGAGCTAATCATTCCCTCATGTGTGCCTGTCCATTGAGAAAATGTCCTGCAACAACAAGAAGTAAGTCATTCAGGGGTTCATAAGTCACAGGGATCATAGAATTTAAATCACATCTAATAATTAAATTACCCAAACATGTGCATCAAAACCCCCTTAATCCAAACAAATGATCAAAGACATTATGAAATTCGACAAGTTATATTTGGAGAAGGTCTCAGGGTGTCCTATTGAGCTAACCTCTCTTAATTTTGGGGTGTTTCCCAGGTGAGATCTAGTCCAATTCATGTAAGTGTATGAGGTGGCATGGGGTAACTATTTGGGAATGGGGTGCATTTAATAACAGGGAAATGTAGAGTCTTACTTGTGGGTACCTTTGTAGAGGGAGAGTTTCACCTTGTCATAAATTTAATTGCTTCCTAGCCCATTCGTTGCCTTTTACTCTTAACTTTATTTCATTTGATATTTTTCTCTTGTGCTTCAAGGAAATTGTGAGGTGCCACTCTTGTTTAAGGCTAAATTTTCCAACTTGGATCAATTTTGGAATTTTTATGGTGATGTTTCATGGTATTCTCATGATTATTCTTGGTTCAAGTAAGTAAAATATTCATTTTGTCATCTATTGAATAGTTTATTGTATGGTTTTATTTTTTCATACAATATTATGAAATTTCATGGTGTATTTAATGCTCGAAGTAAGAGACTTAAGTTTCTACTTTCTTAATTTTTATTTGCCAATCTTTTCATTAATTGTTCTAGTAACTAGTGAAACCCTAGAGCCCTAAATTGCTAGCACTCTAAGGGTTTGGACTTAGTTATTGTTGCATAAGTTTTTACTTCATAAGAAGGCTAAGGAGAGAAAGGAAATAGGGCCTAGAAATGCCTACACCCTAGCATCTTGTCTCTCGATGTCAAAGCCTAGGAGAAATTAAGTTACTACTTCTCCTAGGTCTTTTCCCTCTTAGACTTTTGTGCATCATCATCATTGATTTGAAGCCTTAGAAGAATCTTTCCACCTTGAATCCATTATGCTTGAAGGCACTAGTCCTTATCTCTTACCTCTTGGCAAGACTCAACTCAAACTCCTTCACTTCATACTCAAACTCTTTCACTTTATACTCTACTAATTTTCTAAGCTAGTCTAGAAATACTAACAGCTAATTTGTTGTTGTCATAATCATTGTTATAGCTATCATTTTGTAGCTTATATTAGCCTACTAACCATCTAAGTCATCCCAAAATTTGTATAAGGCAAGGTACTATCAATAAGTGTTAAAGTGTATGTTTAATTTCCTTTTTAGAGTACAAAATTTGAAGGTGTTACTGATGCCATAACTTTTGTTACAACCATTGTTGCACCCCTGTGTTGATTAAGGTTGGTTGTCATTGATGTCAAACCTTGAAGAAAGACCCGCAGCACAAAGGTTTGGGTAATGGACCCAATATTGTTTGATGTAAAGATGACTCATTATTGACTTGTCATGGTTGATAAAAAGTAAAGATGTATGAACTCCAAAGTTGTCCCCTTATGGTGAAAGCCCTCACGGGAAGACACTTTGCAGAGTAAGAGAACCCATTCTTAATTGTGGAATAATGAGATGAAGGACAATGAATTTTTTAGGTAAACTATCCTATATGGATAGTTCTTGTCATTCCATTT
>JASDQU010030937.1:0-17974 GCA_032191745.1 Picea mariana | reverse complement strand
ACCGTTCGAGAGTTGTGCGTCCAATTATGGACCCCCCCCCCTTGTTGTAACAGATATCGAAATTGACTGTGCTTCCCAAGCAAGCACCGAGCTCTCTGTCTGAGGTGAACCAGTTTCCAACTCTTAGATCTATACTTGGACCTATAAATGACGTTCTTGTTCAGGCTACATTTCTTTGGCATAAGGACAAAGATGTGAGACTTCTTGTGTCTGCATGTTTCAATGAACTGATGCAAATATTGGCACCTGATCCACCTTACAGTGATGATGTGTTGAAGAACATTTTCATGCTTTTTGTCAGTACTTTTGAAGAATTGGATGAGACAGAAGGCCCTTACTTTGAAAGGAGGGTTAGCATACTGGAGACAATCGCAAAAATGAGGTGTTGCATCATAAGGTTGGACATAGATTGTGAATATCTAGTTTTGGAAATGTTCCAGGTTTTCTTTGCTGTGGTGAGAGAAGATCACCCGTCAAGTGTTTTACAGAATATGACAGCAATAATGGAATTGATTTTGGAAGAAAGGGGCGATATCTCACAAAAACTATTGGATGTGATTCTTTACAACCTTTTGAAAGATAGTAGGAATGTATCTCCTGCTGCACATAAGCTTGCGATATCTGTGGTTCAACACTGTGTTGAAAAACTGGAGCCCTTTGTTGAATGATTTTTAACTTCAGTTATGTTGAGGACAAGACTGCTAGAAGTGATCTACAAGAAGATTATCATAAGATTATTTTTGAAATTTATCAATGTGCTCCTCAGATGCTCTTGGCCGTAATTCTGAATTTAACCCAAGAATTACTGACAGACCAGGTGGATGTTTGGTTGAAGGCAGGTTGTTTGCATTACCTAGGCAACATGTTGCACATGAATATCATCAACTATTCGCTGAGTTCTTGAAGAGATTATCTGACAAGACTGTTGAAGTAAGGCTGGCTGCTGTGGAGTGTGCAAAGGAGTGTTTTTTGGCAAACCCTTTTGGAACTGAAGCATCTGAAATTCTGTCTGGGCTTAAAGGTCGACTTCTAGACTTTGATGATAAAGTGAGAATGCATGTTGTGAATGGCATATGTGATCTGGAAAATTCCAACCCTAGATGCGTGCCTTCTGAAGTTATTAAGCTTGTTGCAGAGCGGTTACGTGACAAGAAGCTTTCCATAAGAAAGGATACCCTTCAGAAGTTGGTATGAAGTGCATTGAAGGCATTATTACACCCAGTGAACAATTTTAATGGATTCCAAGTAAAATTATAAGGGTTTGTTATGACAAGGAGTACAAGGAGTTCAGGCCGCCTGGAATGGAGCTTATCTTTGTAGAATACTTGTTTCTAGTCCAACTCCCTGTGGATGAAAGAACCCAACATTGGATTTTAATGTTTGCAGCTTTCGGTTCTACAGACATTAAAGTCTTAGATCATATCTTATGTCAAAAAAAAAGGTTACAGTAGGAAATGAAAGTATATCTGTCTCTTCGTCAAATGTCAAAGGAGAAAGATTCTGTAGAGTTGCAGAAAAAGATTCAGAGGGCAATGCAAAGTCTCGGGAAGCCAGAAACCCTCATGCAATACCCGAAACGCCTATTATTGCAAATGGCAGGGATGGATTTATAGTTATCATCACCACCACCAGCTGATCGATTATGGCGCCGATTTGTCCCGCTTTGCTCGCCAGCCCGAGCGTTACGTTCCTCAGTACTGTCAGAAACAACTTGCATGTGTATATGAATATTATAGGTCCCTGCCATCTCGAATATTCCTACCATGCCACATGCTAACTGTACACCGCTCAGAAATCCCTGCATGCTCCCCCTGGAGGAACTGACAATACTATCAAGGGCCGTTTTAATATGTTTCACTCGACCAACAGTCCAAATCTTTCAGCCTTGACTCGGCAAGCAGAGTCATTTTTCATCGATGGTTGCTATATTGGAGCAACATTTGATCGCAATGGACTCTGTCCTGGCCGTTTCTATGTAACCTATAGTGGGCAAGTTATCATGGCAAGTGAAGTGGCGTCCAGATCAAAGCATTGTTTCTGTGAACGAGTTCTTGGCATCTAGATGTCAAAAGTTAAACGACTACGTTGGCTTCGGGTTAATGACATCTCGTGGGCCTTTTTCCGATAGCTACTGGTTCTGAGCCATAGATTACCAGTGGAATAGTAATATGTTTGCAACTGGTGGTACTCAAGTTGACATTTGGGATCATGACAGGTCAGAGTCGATCAACAGTTTTGCTTGGGGGTCTGATACTGTCATTTTCTATACGGTTTAATCCTGTAGAGAAAGATATATTTGCAGCAACTACCAGTGATCGCAGTATTATTCTATATGACCTTCGAATGGCATCACCTTTGAACAAGATAATAATGTAGACAAGGAATAATGTCGTTGCATGGAATCCAAGAGAACCTATGAATTTCACTGCAGGGAATGAAGATTGTAACTGCTATAGCTATGATATGAGGAGAATGAATATTTCAACTTGTGTTCACCAAGACCATGTTTCCGCTGTGACGGATATTGATTATTCTCCATCTGGTCGGGATTTTTTCACTGGATCTTATGATAGAACAGTGAGAATATTGCCCTATAATGCAGGTCATAACAGAGAAATCTACCATACAAAATGAATGCAAAAGGTGTTTTGTGTGAAACTTAGCGGGGATGCAACATATGTTCTCTCGGGAAGTGGTGACACTAATATTCGTCTGTGGAAAGCTAAAGCATCAGAGCAGTTAGGAGTGCTTCTCCCCAGAAAGCGTAAAAGGCACGAATATCTGGATTGTTGTAAAAGAACAGTTTAAGAATCTTCCAGAAATTAAACACATTGAGAGAAATTGACACATACCAAAGCCTATATACAAAGCAGCGCTTCTACGACATACTGTAAATGCGGCAACAAAGAAGAAAGTGGATCGTAAGAGAGCACACAGTTCCCCTGGATCTGTGGAATAACAATTAATGCTATCTAGAAGTTAAGGACACTATAAATTAGAAAGCAAAACCGCAGCTTCCAAGTGTCAAGGAAGAAATGACGAGGTATCAGATGGTTAGTAACAATTTTAGGAGTTGGCATATGCGCCTGGCAGTTGCAGAATGCCATGAAGAGGAAACACTTCAGATTCCTGGAAGACAAAGAGTTTTATTTTTATTTTTTTTTCTTTTCGAAAGAATGAGGTATGAAAAAAAGAGAAGAGGGGGGGCGCATGAGCGCAGGACTGCGAGAAAAATCTCTGTCAAGAGAGATTCATTGTAATTGCTAAGTTATTATGTAAGCCATTATTGGAGTAATAAAAAAGATGTTTACTTGCAAGTGTGAGATTCATTACGATCGACTTCTTTCAACATGTTCTTCTTCTTTTCTGCTGTGTTAAATTTGTTTGGATTTCATTATAGATATTCCTTACTCACAGTTGATATTGTCTTTACCATATCTTTATGCCTTCCTTAATCCATCACAACTGCATTACATTTTGTTTTCTTCTAACCGATGAGCTTCATTATACTTTAGTACGACCACTACTATAATGAAAGGATTTGGGTTTTATGTGACTGTTTATTTCCTTTCCTCTGCACTAGCTATCAGCTGTGTAAGACCAATCTGCATTTTCAGAATTCTGCATATATCCTTTGCTACGTCGGCCTTTCCTTTTTCTTTCTGCTACCACATCATGATTTATCAAAGCACTGAAAGATAGACTTACTTTGCCTCACTTTCTGCAAGTTATTTGATCTCTTCTATTGTCTCTTTTTCTCAGTTTCCATTTGACTCAATGCCCAATGGACCTTTTCCCTGGTCTAACACCCAAACTCCAAAAATCTAAGACCATCATTTACCCATAAATCTGCCCACCTTTTTCACGCTACTTAAATTCCTATTGTGACATTGTTCGAGAGATCCCTCTCGGGTTGGAAGGGGCAGCTCCCAATCCAAAGTGGTTCGAGGTTGCCTTGGGATTGATTTGCTGCAGCCCATTTCAGTTTTGAGTGTCAACATTTTTGGCACCGTTGCCGGGGATGGAGGACGAGGTTATCTTCCCTGGGATACGAAAAAGTTCAGATCTATCTCTTGATGGTGAACAAGGGGTAGGCATTCACTTGGCTGTGATCATTCACCTGGTGACTCCTTTGTTCATAGACTCCACATGATTTTGTTGGCGACTCCACTGGTCTCAAATGTCAAACTCATTCGCTGCTCGAATTGCTGCAAGGTTTTCTCCTCTGGACTTTACAAATGTTTATGGATTTCCAAACACTGTTCCAGACATTAAAATTTGTGGTGATATCCTTCCTAAATTTGGAGAAGATGAGGACGACAATCCTGGTCAACATTTGTTTGAATTCCACAATCTCATGGAGGAGTTAAATGTACATCATGAAGACGTCCTCATGAAATTGTTTATGTTTTGATTGGAAAAAGATGCTAGACTCTGGTATAAATCTTTACCCCATTCCAGTATTCCTTCATTGAAATGTTTTCACACACTTTTTCATCAACATTGTAAGAGGATGTATTCTGCTGAAATCCTTTTTGAAGATTGTTGTGATACAAGTCCTTTTGAGGAGGAGGAAGAGAAAATAGAATTGTCTCAAGTTGATGAAGATGACCAGTGTGAGGAAGAGTTGGCTCATGAAGATGTTGGATCTTGTGAACTTACTCAAGAAGAAGATGTAAATCTGTTTTTAAATGGCGACAGTCAGGTATTTCATGGAATTTTACAGGAAGTTAGTGAACTTGTTTATGACGATTTCCTGCCAGAAGATCAGATTTTAGACTTTGCTTTGTTTCATGAAAAATATATGGTTGCCATGTTTAATGGTCCTGAGCACCATGAATCAGAACATAGAGTAGTCATGAATGTTTTAAAAATTCAGTATGATATGTTTTTCCAAGACCCTTTTGTTGAGCTTTTAGATTCATTTAATGGAGGAGTATGCTATGTCATGAGCATTTGGTCACAAGAATTGATGAAAGGTTTACAAATTCATGATCACCAGCAGATCGGATGGGGATTGTCAATTTCTTTCTTCAACCTGCTCGAAGAAAGTGTAAAAAAATTTCAAATAAGTAGGCAATTATTAGATTGGTTTCACTGGCATTTTTGTATCATTTGATTCTGGAAATCTTTCAGCAGTTAGAGTAGGTGATGTATATAAATAAGCTTCACTTCAAGCATTAGATTACATTGATAGTTTTCAATATGTTTTCAGTTTAGTTTTGAATCCAGTATGGTTTTGATATAAAGAATTACGACTCCATAGCCCATGGATGAATAAGAAGTTTTTGGTTCCGCAAAAATGCAAGTAAAGTGACAGCATTCAGGATTTGATAAGGATGATGGACAAAGGCACTTGGTCTACTTTTCTCGGCACTTTACGTGAAAGTACCATCCCTAGTTGGAGCCTATGTTGTAACAGATATCAAAATTGACTGTGCTGCCCAAGCAAGCAGTGAGCTCTCTATCTGAGGTGAACCAGTCTCCAACTCTTAGATCTGTACTTGGACCTATAAATGACGTTCTTGTTTAGGCTCCATTTCTTTGGCATAAGGAAAAAGATGTGAGACTTCTTATGTCTGCATGTTTCAGTGAAATGATGCGAATATTGGCACCTGATCCACCTTACAGTGATGATGTGTTGAAGAACATTTTCAAGCTTTTTGTCAGTACTTTTGAAGAATTGGATGAGATGGAAGGCCCTTACTTTGCAAGGAGGGTTAGCATACTGGAGACAATTGAAAAAATTAGGTTTTGCATCATAAGGTTGGACATAGATTTTGAAGATATAGTTTTGGAAATGTTCTAGGTTTTCTTTGCTGTGGTGAGAGAAGATCACCCGTCAAGTGTTTTACAGAATATGACAGCAATAATGGAATTGATTTTGGAAGAAAGGGGCGATATCTCACATACACTATTGGATGTGATTCTTCACGACCTTTTGAAAGATAGTAAGAATGTATCTCCTGCTGCATGTAAGCTTGCGATATCTGTGGTTCAACACTGTGTTGGAAAATTGGAGCCCTTTGTTGAATGATTTTTAACTTCAGTTATGTTGAGGACAAGACTGCTAGAAGTGATTTGCAAGAAGATTATCATAAGATTATTTTTAAAATTTATCAATGTGCTCCTCAGATGCTCTTGGCCGTAATTCCGAATTTAACCCAAGAATTACTGACAGACCAAGTGGATGTTCGGTTGAAGGCAGGTTGTTTGCATTACTTGGGCAGCATGTTGCACATGAATATCATCAACTATTCACTGAGTTATTGAAGAGATTATCTGACAAGACTATTGAAGTAAGGCTAGATGCTATGGAGTGTGCAAAGGAGTGTCTTTTGGAAAACGCTTTTGGAACTGAAGCATCTGAAATTACGTCTAGGATTAAAGGTCGAATTCTAGACTTTGATGATAAAGTGAGAATGCATGTTGTGAATGGCATATGTGATCTGGAAAATTCCAACCCTAGATGCCTACCTTCTGAAGTTATTAAGCTTGTTGCAGAGCCGTTACATGACAAGAAGATTTCCGTAAGAAAGGATACCCTTCAGAAGTTGGTATGAAGTGCACTGAAGGCATTATTGCACCCAGTGAACAATTTGAATGGATTCCAAGTAAAATTATAAGGGTTTGTTATGACAAGGACTACAAGGAGTTCAGGCCGCCTGGAATGAAGATTATCTTTGCAGAAGACTTATTTCTAGTCCAACTACATGTGGATGAAAGAACCCAACATTGTATTTTAATGTTCGCAGCTTTTGGTTCTACAAACATTAAAGTCTTAGAGTGTATCTTATCTCAGAAACAAAGGTTACAGTAGGAAATGAAAGTATATCTGTCTCTTTGTCAAATGTCAAAGGAGAAATATTCTGTAGAGTTGAAAAAAAAGATTCAGAGGGCAATGAAAAGTCTCGGGAAGCCAGAAACCCTCCTACAATACCCGAAATGCCTATTATTGCATATGGCAGGGACAGATTTATAGTTATCATCACCACCACCAGCTGAACGATTATGGCGTCGATTTGTCTCTCTTCGCTCGCCAGCCTGAGCGTTACATTCCTCAATACTATCGGAAACATCTTGCATGTGTATATGAATATTATAGGTCCCCACCATATCTAATATTCCTACCACGCCACATGCTAACTGCACGCCGCTCAGAAATCCCCGTATGCGCCCCCTGGCGAGACTGACAATATTGTCAAGGGCCGTTTTAATACATTTCTATCGACCAACAGTACAAAGCTTTCATCCTTGACTCGGAAAGCAGATTTGTTTATCACCGATGGTTGCTATATTGGAGCAATATTGGATCGAAATGGACTCCGTCCTGGTTGTTTCTACATAACCTACAGTGGGTGAGTTATCATGGCAAGTGAAGTGGTGTCCATATCAAAGCGATGTTTCTGTGAACGAGTTGTTGGCATCTAGAGGTCAAAAGTTAAATGAAAACATTGGCTTCAGGTTAATGACATCTCGCAGGCCATTTTCCGATAGCTACTGGTTCTGGGCCATAGATTACCAATGGGATAGTAATATGTTTACAACTGGTGGTGCTCAAGTTGACCTTTGGGATCATGACAGGTCAGAACCGATCAATAGTTTTTCTTGGGTGTCTGATACTGTCATTTTCTATACTGTAACATCCCACTCTGGTGCACTGAGAAAACTTATTCTTTGAGGACACTTGCTCGCAAGTGATCTAGACTTTTATGATGGTAAACCATTTATACTTGATCGTGATGTGATTGATAGATGACATGATGTTTTACTATTTGATGTAGACAGGTGCTATTGACTCAATTTTATTGAGTGTGCAGGGTTTTGGACCTTGAGGATGTAGAGGCATCAGTGGCACCCCTTGGACTCCAGATTGAGTCAGGGAGTGTGCTATTTGGGTTGATCTATTTACTGTGATATTTCATTGATTTGATGATTTGATGTTGACATGTTCTGACACGATTGTCGATGATGTAGGCTAACGATAGCTTGCTGACCAGACTCACATATGGAGTAAAGGGGCCACACACGATTTCCAGAGAGGTTGAGGGAGAGGGGTGGACAACATCCCTGCCACCACCTACTAGCACTCCCTTCATGGATTGAACTGTAGGTTAACAATTACCTAGTTCGAGAGGATCCACGATGCCTTGAGGGCAGACTGTGAAAGTCACTCACGATTATTCTAAGGGGCACGCAATAAGGCGGGGGCCTTATTCTTTAGAGCCCTTAGTCTCCCACAAGTTCACCTAGCGGAGTGTTGACTCCAGGGGTTATAGATGTCTACCAATCAGTCCAGTTGGCGAGTGGCACCCTTGGAGCACGTGGTGCATCCTGAAGAGAACGTCGCACAAAAGAAACACAGGAAGCGAGTGGCACGCTTGGAGCACGTGGTGCATCCTGAAGGGCACGTCACGCAAAGGAAATGAACGAGGCAAGTGGAACCCTTGGAGCACGTGGTGCATCCTGAAGGGCACGTCGCATTGATGTGGATGAAGGAAACAAACCTAAATATCCCTTAGACAATAACGCCTTAAGAAATACTTAAACAACTCCCCTAACCCAGTGTCGCCCAGTTCAGAATCTAAGTACTGAAGCTAAAACTTTTAGGGTAAAATTTTTAGTCTAACCTTAAGAACAGACCCTGGAATAAAGATAACAATTTAAACAAGAACCCACCTAAGAAATCGAGGTCTTCATAAAATTCTTGGGGTAAATAAAGAGAGTAAGGATTTAATTAAACTAAGGGATTTAAAAAAATTTGCAAAGAGGAAATTAATTCCTACCTTGTGAAAGAACAAAAGATATTAAATAAATAATAATTGAAAAGATTAATTAGCGCATTTACCTTTTTGGTTTAAAAAAAAAAGGGAGGGATTAATAAAACAGGGAAACTAAGTAATACGGAAATATAGACAATTCATAAGTAATAAAATTATTTAACGTGCGAGAGTTTAAAAAGTTATGAATTTAAAAAAAAAAAATGAAAGGATTAATTAGCGCATTTACCTTTTTCGTTTTAAAAAAAAAAGGGGAAAGGGAATAGTAAAAATAGGGAAATGAGCCTTTTAATAAATTTAAAGAAAATAATTTTGGGAGAAACGTGGGGGATGAGTGACACTTGTAAGACAAAGAATTTTTAGAGGGTTTTCAAAAAAAAAACTTAAATTAAATATGATTAGGGCAAGGGGGGGCTCAAAACTCTATAAAAGAAAGCGGGGATGAGGGAAAAAGGGATGGGCTGTTAGGTATCGTTATGCTACCAAATTTGGTCTAGACTGATTGCTTGTGAGGAGTTGGGATTTTCTCAGCTGGGATTAGTGTGGTAGCTCAGCCTTGGAGGTGAGCTGGGAAGCCAGGCATATCCTTTGGTTTGTGTGTGGCCCCTTTGTGGCTCGGGGGGCTAAGGGGGAAGCAGAGTACCCCTAGCATTTGGCTGGGAGGTACCGGTGTAGTCTCGACGGTCGGCGAGCGGGAGCATCACTGAGCACGCGGACGACTCTCGGAGCAAGCGAACAATAGGAAAAGGTACGCATTTCGTTTAAATGGTAAAGATGTTGTAGGACATATGAGTATATTCACATGTGTGTTGAGTAGGTAAGAAATCATCTGTTTTTATGATTTCGGTGTTTTATATTCACTGGATGAATTATCTTGTGTTTTACTTACTGCTAGGTGAGTGCACATTATGTTTCATTACCTCACTTGCAACTTGACTCCACAACTGTTTTCATTGGCCCCTTTTCTTTTTATATTTTTCTTCTTTTTCTGAGTATTTTAGCTCTGCTTGGTGTTATTAACAATTTTTTTTTTCATCTTGGGCCTGTGCCCACTCATCTGACCACTGAAATTTTTCAATTCTATAGTTGCTTCTGTGTTGACTTGTTTTATTTCTGCACTGTTCTCTTGAATCGGTGGTAACTTCCTTCTTCTGTACTGGTAGATGTGGTAATATATGTAAAACTATCTATATACCTGTTAACCATGATGTTGACGGAGGATGGCTGTTGACCTAGCTCTGCGTTATAATTTTGGTTGTATTTCGTTGCGATCTAATGGAGAGTAATAGTACTTTGACCTCTTGATATTTGCGATTTGGTTTTCTTTTTATATATATCCCTGCAATGTGTGGTGTTCCTCAGTGAATTGGGGAGACTGACTCACGCGTTTTCCACCTTCAAACACTGCATTTTCGTGTTACGTCTCTCTGCACTTACGTTAACGTTTCTCTTTGATTTATGGGTGCCTTAACCCAACCATTTTATTTTCATTATATGTATTGCTATTGCGCCCTCACTCTGCCACTGTCGGCGCACACCTGTGATGGCTGTTGTGCCCTCCCTCAGCCACTTTCGGTGCACACCTGTAATGGATGTTGCGCCCTCCCTCTGCAATTTTATCATTGAATCCATCACTCAGTCTGGTCCTTGACAGCGTTTGTTTTATGACTGCTCGTGGTCCTGGGAGGGGCGATTGATTTCCATACGAGCGTTTAAATGCACAGTGGTCGTTTCTACTCTGCAGGCATTTTTTTTTGTATGTGGGCATTTTATTTTTATGGTGGGAATTGTATCTGGGCTCACTGCTCGAAATCCCACCTCCTGAATCTGAACAGTGAGACCCTCACCTCAGCAACCGCGTGTAGCGTTATCTCTGCAATCACCCCTGCCTACGAGCGCGTGCTTTGTTGCCTGCGTGTTTTCCTGGGGCACGTCCCTTCTGGCAATGTTTTCATTACTTACCTCTGTTACATTCATTGCGTGGCGAGGTTTCCAGTTCTCAGCCACAGGCGAATCCAATCCTAGCTTTCCCGTATTAAGTTGACAGTTTCATTCTCCTCTCCCGAGAGAATTCTGACGCCTGAGTTGACAACGCTGTACATGTACCTAAATTGTTGGTTTCACATTAACATCGTAAAGGAAATTAGTATTTGGTTTATTTATTTTATGATTTATGAATTATGATTTATTTCTATTATTCTATGATTTATTTATTCCAGCCACGTTGTAATTTCCCTACGAACTGGTTTTTCTTTTAAATGAATGGTGTAACCTGGAATAAGGAGGTTTATGTTGTAGAAATAAAGTGATTTAGGATATAGGAATAATGTTACTTAACAATTGGGAATGCACTCGGTTCTTCCCCTAATTACGTTGATAAGATAACTTGGGTATGTATTATTAAGTGTTGTAATAATTAATTTTGTTAATAGATAATTATTGGCAGGTGAAGTCGATCTAAGTTACATGATGGAAGGTTTTGTGTCTAGTTGGATTGGGTGATGCATGACTATTATAAACTCCACCACTCTTTTAGTAATGAAGTCTTACATACTTTGATAATAGGTGTTGATCATTTAATTATGCTATATCCATTTTACAATATGCTTCCCATGTGATTTTTGTGATTAATCATCACTTATTTTATTGCAATGTTTTTGGTAATGAAAGCCTTATTAGTTTAGATTACTATGATGTTCCATTATAAAAGTAAGTACATGGTGATTATGGTCCGGTCTTGGGTAGTTCCTTGATGTTAACAACAAATAAAGGTAAGTCGTCATTATTTTAATTGCATTGATTTGTGTTGTAAAGGCGATGATATGGGTAGGTTCCGGTGATGATGGGAAATTTCATTATGATTGTTAACATGTAATTGAAGGGTCCTTAAATCTAAGGGAAATCATTTTTTATGATTTAATAAACGGGGATTGTATTTAATTCATATACACCATTTAAGATTGGGTTGGTAACTCGTCGTCTAATGGAAATCAATGGAGTAATTGGTCTATACTTAATGTCTTGGAGTCTCAACAGTGGTCGATCTATGTCAGAGTCCTTCTAACTTGCGTTTTCCGTAGAGGTGGTGGTTGCCCTTGATTTGTAGTACTTGGTTTTTTCTTTGCTTGGTCTTCCTGTGTCAGGTGGGATGTAGACACCTCCATGTAGCCTTGGTATATAAATCTATGTGTGTGTTGGTTTTGTGTAAATAATCCAGTGCCGTATCAAGAGTCTCGGGCCCTTTAACCGTAGGGTTTCCACTCTTGCGACACACTTGACGGAGATTACTAGTTTCTACTTGAGCAGTTGGCCAGGAGCCTATCTGACCTTCTCTCTCTCTGGAGCAGAGAACTAAGATTAAACGCCCTGCTTTCCTGTGCAGAAATAGTAAATTATACTACCATGGATTCTTCCTTCTGCGTTCGTACTGAACATAGCCCAGTATGTCGTTAAATGCTTGCAGTTACTTGTTGTAAGCCTTATGTCTATGGTCATTTATTGCTTGCAATTCCCTATTGTGAGCCTTAAGCCTTCTGGTTGTGTTCATCGTGGTTGTGTCTTGTTGGTTGTCGGGTGGTGACGTAGATTCAAGTGTTGTGTTCCTTTTTACATGCGCACACACACCTTAAGCAACAAAAAAAAAAAATTGCACTTGTTAAAGAGTTGTTGTCGTAATGAGGAGGTTGTTACATATATGGTTTAATCCTGTAGAGAAAGATATATTTGCAACAACTACCAGTGATCGCAGTATTGTTCTATATGACCTTCGAATGGAATCACCTTTGAACAAGCTAATAATGCAGACAAGGAATAATGCCATTGCATGGAATCCAAGAGAACCTATGAATTTCACTGTAGCGAATAAAGATTGTAACTGCTATAGCTATGATATGAGGAGAATGAATATTTCAACTTGTGTGCACCAAGACTATGTTTCCGCTGTGACGGATATTGATTATTCTCCATCTGGTCGGGAGTTTGTCACTGGATCTTATGATAGAACAATGAGAATATTCCCCTATAATGCAGGTCACAGCAGAGAAATCTACCATACAAAACGAATGCAAAAGGTGTTTTGTGTAAAATTTAGCCGAGATGCAACATATGTTCTCTTAGGAAGTGGTGACACTAATATTCACTTGTGGAAAGCTAAAGCATCAGAGAAGTTAGGAGTGCTTCTCCCCAGAGAGCGTAAAAGGCACGACTATCTAGATTGTTGTAAAAGAACAGTTTAAGCATCTTCTAGAAATTAAACACATTGAGAGACATCGACACCTACCAAAGCCTATATACAAAGTAGCGCTTCTACGGCATACTGCAAATGAAGCAACAAAGAAGAAAGTGGATCGTAAGAGAGCACACAGTGCCCCTGGACTTGTGGAATAACAATTAATTCTATCCAGAAGTTAAGGACACTATAAATTAGAAAGCAAAACCACAGCTTCCAAGTGTCAAGGAAGGAATGACGAGTTATCAGACGATTAGTAACGGTTTCAGGAGCTGGTAGATGTGCCTGGCAATTGCAGAATGCCATGAAGAGGAAACGTTTCAGATTCCTGGAAGACAAAGAGTTTTATTTTATTTTATTTTTCTTTTCGAAAGAACGAGGTATGAAAAAAAGAGAAGAGGGGGGGCGCATGAGCACAGGACTGCGAGAAAAATCTCTGTCAAGAGAGATTCATTGTAATTGCTGAGTTATTGTGTAAGCCATTATTGGAGTAATAAAAAAGATGTTTACTTGCGAATGTGAGATTCATCACGATCGAATTATTTCAACATGTTCTTCTTTTCTGTTGTGTTAAATCTGTTCGGATTTCATTATAGATATTCCTTACTCACAGTTGATATTGTCTTTACCATATCTTTATGTCTTCCTTAATCCATCACAACTACATTACATTTTGTTTTCTTCTAACCGATGAGCTTCATTATACTTTAGTATGACCACTACTATAACAAAAGTATTTGGGTTTTCTGTGACTATTTAATGCCTTTCCTCTGCACCAACTATCAGTTGTGTAAGACCAATCTGCATTTTCAGAATTCTGCATATATCCTTTGCTATGTCGGCCTTTCCTTTTTGTTTTCGCTACCGCATCATGTATAATCAAAGCGCTGAAAGATAGACTTACTTTGCCTCACTTTCCGCAAGTTATTTGATCTCTACTATTGTCTCTTTTTCTCGGTTTTCATTTGACTCCATGCCCAATGGACCTTTTCCCTGGTCTAACACCCAAACTCAAAAAATATAAGACCATCATTTACCCATAAATCTGCCCACCTTTTTCACGCTACTTAAATTCCTATTGTGACATTGTTCGAGAGATCCCTCTCGGGTTGGAAGGGGTAGCTCCCAATCCAAAGTGGTTCGATGTTGCATTGGGATTGATTTGCTGCAGCCCATTTTAGTTTCGAGTGTCAACACCCGTTATTTAAGGCCGAATGGAAAGGGGGCTTCGGAATGCATCCTCAGCTATAGATCTGGGCAGGTGGACTCTAGCCATCCAGATCTTCTCGTCACTTATCTAATTGCGCATTCACACCCCAGCTTAAAGCCGACATCTCTTCCTCACATCTGACGGTCATTACAGACCCTGAATTCCCCGAAGGAATCTCGTCCATTCATCAGGACTTAGCCACATGCTATCGTCTTGTCATTATGGGTCAGGATTTGTCAAGGCAAGAGCCTGATTTTTTGTCAACGGAACTCTCGAATCCCCAATCACTGATTTCCTGAAACGGGTAATCTCTCCACATGTCACCTCCTTAAATCAGACGGTCTACAACTGCTCTAGGGTTTCCACCATGGAAAGTCCCGATCCCTTGTCACCAAGAATCCCGATCTCGCGATTCTCAATTTCCCAAAATGGGATATCTCACAATGCGTGGCCTTCATCAATTGGACGACTCAGATCTATCCCGGGGTTTCCATAATGGAAAGTCCTGATCTCTTGTCAACAGAAATCTCGATTCCGTGATTCCTGATTTCCCAAAACAAGAGATCTTACAACACGTGGCCTCCGTTAATCGGATGGCTTAGACCTATCATGGGGTTTTCCGCCCCTATATACTAGGGTCTTAACCCTTAGGTAACTCCTAACAGATCCAAGAGATATCGGGTTTTTCAGCCGAGATCCGATGGCTCAGACAGATTCCTAACTTGTGGGCTCTCCCACGACTTCCCGAACGTGGAAAGATCCATTGTCCGGATACTCTCATGAACCTTGGGGATCTATGGTCCTAAACTCTTCGCTACCCACAAAGACACAGGAAAACAAAGTGGTAAGGCACTTAGTGCCCTACTTTCTCCTACTAACCTAACAGTCGTGGGTGACTACAGATTCCTCGATGAAACATCGTCTGTCAATCACCACCTGTCAAGGTTAAGGCACTTAACACTCCATCTTCTCCTTCCGATCTAACGGTCGTGAGTGACCACCGATCTTACGAAGAAATCTCATCCGTCGATTCGATATTCCATCCTTATTCTTCCATCTCAGGTTTTCAAGAGGATCGTTTCTCCTCATGCAGGGTTACTAAGGCTTTACGCCTTCACATTTACTTTCCGGGTTCTTGATGGGCTTTTCAAGGAAGGTATCTCTATGGGGAGATTCACTCAGGGTACTACCTAAGGTATATAAGGGTAGCTTTCTCCCACAAATCAGACACGCAGTCTGAGTTAGGTTGGTAAGGATATAAATAGTGATTTATGAAAACATAAGCCAGACGTAGTCTTTCCATTATAAACATGCATCTACTAGTATTGATCAAAACATCCTACAGACATTCTTACAATGAAATCATTCACAGTTTCACAGCTTATGGGCATAATCATCAAAATAAACATATATATATATATTTCAAGATGCCAGAGGCAAAAAAATTATTAGAAATAACACCAGGGGTTATGCAACTACTAAGAGGGGTGCCCATTTCCGCCCAACTGTAGGCTTAGCGACTCCCAGCGGATTTACCACTAGCCACCCCCGAGCTGAGACCACGATGCTATGAGACTGCGTCTCTGTTTTCCAGTGACCAAGAGAGAAGGTTGCAATCCTTCCTCTCTGCTATCACTCACTCTGCATATTGCCAGATTTCTCCCCTCGCATCTGCCCCCACAATCGCTTCTACCCCACGCCTTATCCTCTTGCGAGGTTGCGTGTGGCATGATTTTCCTCGCACTGGTCAGTCATGATTGCTCTACGAATAGGCGGTTCACCTCCCCATCCCTCATTAAGCCATATACCTACCAACCTGTGAGACATTTAATTCGGGGCCAGCAAACCGCTTTTGGTTCTCCAGGCCAGTGCAGTCCAAATACAGTATTAATTATCAATGGAAGTTAACGCCACCTTTCCAGGTGCCTTCCACCACCATCCTGGTCTCTTTTTCTGCACATCCCCTCTCAACAGTCCTGCAATATAAATTCATAATGTTATTACATTCATCGACCTTCTTCATAAGGTCCATTCACATCATACATTCACATTTTCATCATGCTTTAGCATGGTAATTCCTATATTAAGATTAATTACAAATTTGGGGGAAACATGGTGTTACATTTGGGACTTTCAGGACTTCGTCGAGTCCACTCTCCTACCTATGCAAGGGTTAAGATCAACGGTCAATAGAGCTTCAACAGATCCTTGGATTTACAGTCTTGGATCCCATCACTACTTGCAAAGGCTGAAGGGGTCGAGGTATTAACACCTGTGCTCCTCCTCTAGATCCATAGGTCTTGACAAATCTAGGGTATTTCCGAAAGTATTCCGACCATTCGTCTACCAAATGATGGGGTATTCTCTTTCGATAATTGGACTCTCTATCCTTTATGAGCTTGATTCACGATATTCAACCTCTTGGGGCTTCAAACTCCCACAACTTCAAAACCTGAGAGAACTACTCTTTCTTGTACAAGGTTTTCAGACCCATGTCGTCTAGACCTTCATATGATTCTTGGGTAATTATCCCTAGGCTTGGTGACCTAACTAAAATGCCTTCCTAATGTGCTAAGCTATGAACTCTATGACCGGGGTAATGTAAAATCATCGGTTAGCTATAACGGTAGTCTTTTGAAGGAACTCACTCCGACTCTGAAATGTCAGGAAAATCCCCCAAAAAAGGTGCCTTCAGGAATTAACCTAGGCCAAAGTGTGAGTCAAATAGATGGGACAATTCTCAAGAGAACGGACTCGTATTCTGAACTTAATCATTCTATACATAAACTGATTATGGTCGTATATAAGTATAAGCATGCATCCATTATTCCCAATCAAAACACAAGGCAATCACTTCTTTACAAAGACCATTTATGAGCATATAAACATGAGAATGCATCTAGGATATTCAATTCAAAATACAAGACATAAACACTTATTAGAAACACTAGACGTGACACAACTGCTGATAGGGGTGCTCGTTTCCACCCAACCGTAGGCTCAGTGACTCCAAACGGATTTACCACTAGCCACCCCCAAGCTACACCATGATGCTTGAGATTCAGTCTCCTACTTCCAGGTCAACAGAATTCAAGGATGAAGGTTACTCTCCTTCTCCTCTGTTCAGAACTCCCTATATTTCCAAAGTTCCTCCTTGGTTCTCTTCCACGATCTCTATCATGCATATTCTCTCCCCCTGTTCCCCACACTTCCTTTCTTTCCTTTTCTACAAGATTGTGTGTGGCACGAATTCCCCTGTCCGTGGTCAGGTCTGAGAGATTCTACGGATGGGCGGTTCACCCCTATCCCCTCATTAACTCTTAAGGAGCCTCCCCACCTACCATCCTGATGGGTAATTCATTCCAAGGTCAAAAAGTTTGTTAAGATCCTGAATAGATCTACCAATATAATCACCAAAAATACTGAATACACAATAGATCCACAAAGAAAGATAGAAGAAACCACACTATATTATTACCAAACCCTTGAGGTAGGGCAACACCATACAATGGATCCTATTATGGAAGGGATCCTCTCCTGTTCACTTGTCTCTTCGAGGGGGCTTCCTCCTATTGAGCTACCGCTCCAAACACAATACTTCTCTTCATGTCTCATTACATTGCTTGAACCCCTTTATATAGTTCTACCATCACCTAAGAACATTCTAGAGGAGGAATCTTCTAGAAGTAGAACCTTCTAAGAAGTCCTCTTACATTTATTATATTTAACTACCATAGTGGGCCTTATTTAATAATA
>JASDQU010030933.1:22405-39554 GCA_032191745.1 Picea mariana | reverse complement strand
TATTCATATTTACTTTACTTGTTGAGTCATAACATCATGAGTTTCACTACCATACCTTTTTGAGAAAACACAACCACTAAAATTAACACTATAATTTAAAATTGATCAGTCATGATTTTATTTTATAGGGTGCACAAACTAGCTTAGGATTTAGTGCCTTGGAATAGGATTTTGTGAGTAAACTTCTCCAAGGCTATTAAATCAACATATGTGTCTGACAAAGGGAGTGGAGAAATCCATTGTATAATTGGTAATATCAAGAGGCTCTGCTCACATCGAAGTTAATCATGAGGTCGCACGAGGTTGGTTGAAGGGATATGCCCCCGATACCTTCTTAGTGTCAGAGATATTTCTAGGGATCTATTCGTATATAGGGATCTTGCCAGTGCCCTTACCTTCGTGAGAGGTGGTTCTTTCAAGGTTTCGGGCTTTGCTACCCTTCCCATATGGTGGACTTGACTTACAACTACTCGCTTGTGCATTGATTATACATTGGTTGCTTAGTTGCTTGACTTAGGTGCCACATAGGTTACTTGCAGGGGTTATTCTGTAGGTACCCTAGGTCAGATAAGGGTCAGACAACACAGAGCCTTTATGGAGGATTACCTCTCTGGGTGGATCTGACCGACTGGTTGTTAAGCCAACGAGGGCCCTTATAACTGATTATGTTACCTCCTATATTTAGGAGGGAGTCTCAGGTCTCTCTTGGGAGAGATATACCTTATTTAGGGAGGGAGGCCCCTTTCAGCCACTTTACCCCACTTATGTGCATATTGGTTGTTTGATTTTTTGGTGTGCTCTTTGATTACTAGTTGGACCTAAGATTTTATACTGAGTTTTTGTTATCATGGATAGTGGAGTTCCCATAGATCCCTCTTTTACCTTTACCACCCCCATGATGTTCACTAATTTCATGGGGACGAATCCATCTGCTTTTCATAATGGTATGCCAAATTATGACACTTAATCAATGCCTTGGGCCTCTAATCATTTTCTTGTTGATATGTTGATTGTGCCTCCACCATTTTCATCCTCTCCCTGACCCACTTATATGAATCCTAGCATTGGATACGGGGGCACCATGGCCCCACTGCCTACATCTTCATTTGATATGAGTCATTCCCCTCAACCAACTCTCATCATGGGAGGTTGGAACCTCCCCTCTTATGAATCCAGTCCTAGCTATGTTTTTTCAGGAGCTAGTACTCAAATGGGTGGTTATTCTACTTATTACACCCCATCTGTGTATCCTTTGTCTTCCATGTCGGTTCCTACGAACAATTTTCCGATGACGGTTCCACATACATCCCGAGGTCTTTCATATTGGGAGAATCAATTTTACGGTTCGGGCTACCCTCTTCACGGAACCCATTCACATGGGGGAAAATATATTCTCACTTGAATAATCCTTATCATACCTCTATCTCTTCTCAGACTTCAGTGATGATTCCCGTACATACCTCTTTGTATTAGTTAGGCAGAGGATACTACCTTTCCAGATAGGGATAGGGGGCAAACCAGGATCCTTCCTAGCCTACAATATTTCAAAGCCAATTTTTCTCTAGACCTTGGTATCAAATGCCACAACCCACCACTAGTCCAGTCATACTAGAGCTCCATCACTAACCTCTGCCAGTCATGTTGGATATGGGTCGATGACCTCTACAAGTCATGTTGACGACTCACACCCAACCGTTGCTAGTCATGCTAGGGGCATCACTCTAGTCACCACAATTCATATCAATGTCACATCTCCAACCTCTGTACATCATGTGGGAGATGACTCTCTTGCCTCTGCCATTCATGTTGAGATCATGTCACCAACCACTGTGAATGGTGTTGGGGGAATTGAGAATCCTAGATGTCTCAGACATAAGCCTAAATTCCTTTGCAGGACTTGCAAAGCAAATCACCTTACTCGTGTGTGTCATGTTACTGCTAGGATACCTGAAGCGCGGGGCTCACCTAAGGGCCCTTCGGATTCTGAGGCATCTGTGGTTTCCCCATATCTTGTTTCTCCATTGATTTAAATGGAAGATATGCTGCTACAATCCTCTCCTAAACATACCCCTGTCTTCGAGGGTGATGTGTCCCATATCCCTATTATCATGCATCCTCTTCAACCTAGAATTGAATAAGTGGTCATATTGGTGCAATCTTTGGTCAATCCAACTCTCCTTTTGGAGGGTGATGCGTCTTCCAACCATGTCGTAAGAATTCTTGATAGCACTCCTTCTAAACAAGAGAGAGTTTTAATCTCCTCAAGTACTCTCCCTTCGAGTCCTTGAGAAGTTCCCTTTGATTGGGATGGTCTTGTGGGGTATCCAATGCCTCCTTCTATGTCCTTTCTAGTAAGAGACATTATCTGATATATCACAGGGATGATAACCTCTACTATCAATTTATCCTCCTCGACTTGGAGATATCTAGGTTTTCCCAAGCTTATGTAAGATATTCGTAAGATACTGACATTCCATAGAAGTCCAGAATGGGAGCCTCGGCCTCCCCCGTGACTTGCCAACTAGAAACTCCCAACCAAGTTTAATTTAAGCTCTTTTCCAACTCTTTTTCAAAAAGAGAAAAGATTGTCGAGTGAACTTGTCTCTTTCACGTCGTAAATTGGATTTGAAAGGACACCCATTTGGTACAAGTTTATCCCTTTGTCACACCAAGTAGACTAAAGATCATGAAAAAGGACATTTTTTGGCATTAAGTTGTGATTGCATCTCATGCCCTTGCTTGTAGTATTGAGCCTATAGTCAGTTCTCAATTTGCGTTATAAACCATTTGCCTTAGTAGTTTTGCATCCTCAACCAAGCAGAGCCTCGTTTATATCCGTCACAATTTGACACCCTATACCCAGGAGGGAACATTCCCCTGAGTGTCCATATCCTGCATGCATCTCCTTGCATTGATCATAGGTATGTTCCACTGCTGAAACTATTTTTTCTTACTTGCAACACTTGTTTCCACCTCTATATCATAGCATTCATTTGTTTATGAAAAAACAAAAAAAGACGGGTGGGAAGGGAATATTATCTTATATTGGAAGCAATCGTGTCGCCTTTGAACAGAGCACAAAGTTATTGAGTCCATTTTTCATCATAATTTTGGGTTTAGCATGGCCTTAGGAAGTTGAGCTCGTTACATAGAGTTTTCTCTACCGATTGGTTACTTTTCCAGTCCCTATGGAGAATTTGATTGATGCCTCCTGCATCTCATGGTTTCATCATCGAATCTATGCTATCAGAGTCTTCCATATGCCTCATGATCTTGTTCAAAGGAAGTCTATCAACTTGTGTCAGCCATTCCTCAGAACTCTTGACTTTGCATTTCAGCCATACCCTTGTCTCAGAATCACATGATACTGTAGTCCTATCACACACCCTGGTCCTAATTTCATCATTGGTAGGTAACATTGAACCCAACAGTCGACATTTCATCATTGTTCATTGACTAGGTGGTCGACATCTATTCACATATTGGGATTTGTGCAGTGTCTTGGATGTCATTAGCCTTATTGGTGGTTTCCTCACCTTTGTTATCATTTTTCCTCATTGGCTACTAATCATAGGGTCTTTTTCGTGTACCTCTTTCACTTGGAACATGTGAAAGACGCATAGGTTCATTGGTTCATGAACATGTTCTTCATCCAATTTGATCCAAATCATGAAGCTCCTACTTTGTACCTCATGTTGAATGATGAGAGATGCCTTAATTCTCTCCTTTCAGTGGGTCTCCTTCCATCAACTTCAACTCATCTATTATGGGAACGAGACCTATAGTCTTATAAGTACTTTGAGGCTTGCAGACATTAATGGTAGGTTCTCTTTCCATCGACAATTAGGAATACATAAATGTCTCCTGATCGATGGATCCTTCAAATGTTCGACCCCGACTCCTTTATTCACACTTGTAACAATGTACTTGGTGCCTTGATACCTACTTTCATTATCGGAAGGTTTTCTCACATTTGTTAATGTTATACCTCAATGGTCAGTAATCAAATGATGTCTCATTGTGTTCGACCTCAACTCCTTTATTCACATGATGTAGACTTACACCTTTGGCGGATTATGTAGAAGAATTGAATACATCAGTATGTGGCCGTAGCTTTCCTGAGTTGTTGCTTCCATTTTCATTGGACCAATACCTATATGACTTCAGTGATCATGGGAGATCTGATTGTACTCCATTGTATACAAATATCTTCAGATTGATTCTGAGACTGGTTCTACTAGGCCTTGTTCATCACTATGACAACCTTTGTCATGTAACCGCATTTTTATTTTCCTATTCATGGCCATGGACAATTATTTGGTATATTTTCACATGGATCTGCAATGTAATTCAAATTGGCAGCCATGTATGCAAAGTTAGTACAAAATGTAATGAACAACTAGTTCTTCAAGTTGGTTCCCAATCACTCCACTTCTGGGTTTTTATAATGTATTTCAGCCATCGCAGATACTGCTCTGACCTCACACATTAGGGGGCATATGTTATAGCAAGATTTTCCTCACCCTATGCAATCTTGCACAGAGGGACTTTTTCCATTCCCCTATGCAGACTTTTCATCCCTTTTTGCAATTTTCAGAGCTAAAAAATACATTTTTTCCACATTTACGCACCTTGCCTACTATACAGCATGCATATACACAGGATGCACCACTACATCCCATGTACATAAGGATTTGTGCCCAAAAATGAAAAATGGTGTCGTGTTTCCATGTCATGACAAGAGATCTATGATCCTTGGCTTTCCATATAATGGAAACGTTCTGACTCGTCCCTTCAGTTCCATTTGAAGGCTATAAATGGGTCAATTACGAGCTATGGAAGAGAGGAGAAAATATTTCAACTTTGATAGCAAAGTTACTCTGGAGAAATTATTTACTTCATAATGAGTCTGCATCCCTTTATCCTTTAAGTATGAACAAAGTGCTCATCCCCCAAGCTCTTCCCTTATTGATTGAGAACTCCATTGTCTCTCTTCCATGAGCTTTCCTTTGGTGGAGGATTGAAGTGGTGGAGGCCCAGCTGGAAGGAACTTAGTTTCTTGGATCCAAACCGTGCCGACACAGAAGTCTGTAACCTTTTCACTTCTGCTGATCATATATTAATAGAAATACTCTTTTCCCGTCCAATTGATATCTTGCAAATATTTGAATTATTATTCCATGGGTGTATTTTTTATTTATATTAATTGATTATGCTATTGAATGTGATAACATCGTATATTATCATCATATGATTGCTTTGATTGCTTGTTGAGGACTCGTTGTAGGTATATTGTTTTGGGTCAAGTACTCAACAATGGACTTCATCGAACATATGGACGAGGTAGGCCTTTTATCTTGTCTTACTAGCATATTTGTTTATATAGCATACTTGAGAATAGAGTTTATTTTTACAGTCATTTCCGTCTATTGTGGTTTACCCCTAGCCATATTGAGATTTCCCTCATAACACTTTCAAATCCTCCAATTCAAGCATTCCTATACGATAAGGAAGGGAGATAACCGTGAAGGGTCAAAGGCTGAGGTCCGATTGTTCTGCGCATCCCTCCTTGAGTCACCCAACTCTTGTGAGGGAATCCAGTCCGTGACCCATTTCAGAGGCCGAAAATCTAGATGTCGCACTTTGACCGAGGTACCTAGTGGCCAAATATAGGATATCCACTCAGGCGATGGTTGTGGGCTGCAATCACACCTTGATCGTATTTTGTGTGGCTATTGGGAAATATTGCCAGCTCTTTCAGGATATGCACCCTCTACCCCTCATTATAACTGATTGCTTCAACCTTCACTAGTTCCTCTTCTGTTGGCTTTAGACCCCACTGTTGAGTGCTATTGGAAGGCCCGATGTTGAATTGAGAGGAACGACGATAGGTCTTTTAGAACATGAGCATTTGTTTTTGTTGTTCCCCCCCGCGAAAAAAATCGACCTATCCACATGCTTGTTTATTTATAGTTGTATGACATTCATTTGATTACATGCAATTGTGAGTTATATTATTTTGTGAAGGTCAACAATATACTAAGCTCTTGTTCATTTATTTCTCTCTTGTCACCATTTTCACACATTCACTTTGCTAGTCGAAAGCCACAGGGGAACCACAAAATCCCCATTGTTCTAGACGCTTGCAGAATCTCCCTCCTATTCTAGGAGGATTCCCTAGTCTTTCCAACTCACCGGCTCAACCATCTCACACCCCTGTGAGTGATACTATTTTTGGATCAGCTTTACTTGGTTCCACTTTGCTTGGGTCAAATTCCCAAGGCCATCCATCCATTAGTTCTCCTTCACATGGAGGCGGGGGTCAAAATTCTTCTCAAGGGAGAAGTACAAACCCACCAAATCCCTCTCAAGGGATAGGTCAATTACCTACACACACGATGGATGGAACTAATCCACCACCAAATCTCCCTATGCCATACTTGGCATGACTTAACATTACTGATTTAACCAAACTCATGAATTATCTCATTTTGCATGACCCAGCTTGGCCCAATATGCCTACAAAATTGCCTTCAGACATTCCAAAGTTTGAAGGAAAACCAGGGGACGATCCTGCCAACCATGTTATGACCTTCCACTTATGGTGCTCTTAAAACAACATTATGGATGATTCCATCCACTTAAGGTTGTTTCAACGAACTCTCATGAGTTCATCAACCAAATGGTATGTGGACGAAAAATTAGGGTCCCATGTGACCTTTGAATCATTGGCCAAGGCCTTTTTGTCCCTTTTCCAACTACCAGTTTGTCATGATATTGGATTAGAACTTTTCTCTGAGTTCAAACAAACCACTTCTATCCATATATCCCACCACATCCATAAATGGCGTTGGCGACATATTTTGTGTAAAGTAGAAACCACCAAAGAACAACGTCTTGATTGGTTTCTCAAATCACTTGTCTCGATTATTGCCAAGAATGTAACATCCACTTGTCCTCAGTCAGAAGAGGAAGCCATCAGCAAGGCCCAACATTTTGACCTCATCTATGCTCAATCAGGTTACTTGTACACCATGTTACCTGATGCACCCAGACCCATACCATTTGGTCAAGACAAACCAGGGATGTCCCACACCACGGATGGGTTGATTGGTTCTATGATGCAACGCAACCCTTACAACCACACATCACCTATTTATGGTGCACTAAATATCCGCAACCATATGGAGGGATGTCTTATTACCCTCCCCCCACTCACCAATAATCATATCCAGTTGTTCCTCCTTAGCCATTGGGGGGACCCCCACTGGTACCCCAGATGCACCCAGTCTCTCAATCAAGTGCGGGTCCACTCCCAACCCCTAGATATGACCCTAAAAGTTGTGGAGGTACTTCAACTTCCTATACTCCATATGGATCATCTCCACAAATTAATCCATATTTTCCATTTCTTGGTCCTCCCTAGCCGGTTTCTCCTCCACCAGGATAACCACATGTCGGTGTTAACTTTGTTTAGCCCTCTCTCATTCAACAGGTTCAGAATTTTGAATAATTGAATACGAAAAATCTATCCCATCGTTCGAATAATGCTAAGAAGAAAGGAAAAAAATGAAACAATAACAACCCAAGACCAGGAGGAAATAAACCCCAACAAAATCGTCATGTTGGGGGAAATCATAATCAAGGCAACGAAAACCCCCAAGGGGGGAAACAATAACAATCAACCATGAAAAGGGAAGAACAATAAACTCAAAACTAAGTTCCCTTGTGCTCTATGTGGCGAGTATGGACATTATACTCACCACTGCTCCCACATTTCCGATTACAAACGAATGAAAGCATCAATTAACACACAACACCCCCCGGCACTACCTGCCCCCCAGTAGGCCAAACAACATTATTTGAAACCACCACCTCCGATGGTTTTACAAAACCCTATTCCACACTAAGGTGTGATGAATAACCAATAGGAAGTAAACCCTACTCCACCACAAATGGGGAAATATCAAAACCCAGGTCCCAATCAACCTGGAAATCCAGTTGATCGCAACATCCTCCTTACCAGCAAAGAAGAGATTCTTCTGCAAACATGTAGTCGTCAATACGGTGTTCCCCCTGAATCTACCCAAACCACCTCAGAAGCGGCTCTAGCTACAGCTGGACAACCATTGATGATTCCACGTCGTAATAATGAACCAAACCCTCGTATACCCGGTATGTCATTATGACAGAATGTACATAACCCTCATGCTAGGGTAGCTCATAACTACAGTTTGTTCGATGACTTAGCATAGTCTCTTGCAACCATGTTTGTATTGGAGGTCCTCCAAACCTATCCATCTCAGCGAAAATCCTTGTTATTTGCCTTGGGGGCAGTCGACCCAGTTGATACTCGACTCATCACCTTTGATCTAGATAGCGGAGAACCACGCCTCCTCGCCTTAGTACCTTTTCAGATACCAGTTAAGATCTAGAACATCACATTTCATCGGTGCATCCACATGCATCATGTCCAAAATAGTATGGCAAAGACTTGGCTCACCCAAGCTAGTACCATCTACCATCACCCTGAGAGCCTATGAAGGTCACCCATCATCCCCCGATGGGATCTTCCAAAATGACCCTGTAGAACTTGAGGGAAAAAACATCCTCATATACATTGAAGTTATCGATGCCCCACTTGATTACAATATCTTTTCGTACGTAGCTACATGTATTATGAATGCGATATCCTCTTTTGTGTTTCAAACGATGATGTTCCCCCACAATGGGAAAATCGTCACCATCAACAAACTTACACATTACGAGCCTAATCATTCCACCAACACCGATAACATTCTCCCCCTTGTCCGCACTAACTCAGATGATGTTTCGGTCATTGATATGTGTCCCAAAATCTTCAAGGACCCATCTTTGTTGGGGGCATATCATGGAGCACCACCTCTCTTACCCCCTTCAACACAAGTGTGGGTCATGTCTTCTAATGGGACATATATCGGAGACACTAATCCTCCCACCGAGGCCCCTCCCCACATCGAAGTTCCACCAGTCACAGAACTATCACCTCAGGAATTCCCTGAAAACCCCACTGCACCACTCACTACTACATATGACCAAATTTGCCACAATTTTTCATTTATATTTCCACACACATTTGTTGCACTTTCCGCGAAGGAAAACAATATTTTTTGTGGAACTTTTCTCATCGCTATATCCATGCACTAGGTATTCGTCGAAATAGTGACAAAATTAGGCTGCCACGTGTCATCATCCTAAAAAGAGGTATACCTTCTTGTGACAAAAAATCATGGCAATAATGATGAAAAAGAAGTCCAGAGCAAAAAACCCACCAATGGCTTGTGACGCAAATTCCATACTTGCGACAAAAAAGTGTGGCAAGTAGCGATGAAAAATTGTGGCAATAGAGAAGAAAAAGAGGGCCAGATAAAAAAACCACCAATGGATTTAGACGCAGATTCCATACTTGCAATGACAAAGCATGGAAAGTAGCGATGAAAAATCGAGCCAGAGTAAAAAACCCATCAATGGCTTGAGACACAGATGCCATACTTGCAATGAACTTATGTCGCTATTGCCACGCCTTCTGTAGGTTTAAAAAAAAAATGATAGTCTTCCCCTGCTTTCTAAGAAATCTCCTATCACATCCTTTTGTGTGGATAAGAAAACCTCGGTTATGATTTTGAAAAACGGTCCTATATGGGCCAAGAACGTAGAAGACTATAATGTAAATCACTGACTAGTCTCTAGCCTTAATGGCTTATGTACATCACCGAAAAATCTTCATAAGTGGATATATACTTCTTGGACTTCCATTTTTATGCCATTGATTAGGATCCATATATTCTAAAGGGTTTTACTTCCTAGGATTTATCATTGAGTTGAATTTTGCACATGTTATAGACGATGGCTCTAACTGGTTCATGTATAATGTAGGGATCTTTATAAATCTATGTTTTTTTTCCTCTTTTCCAAAATAACATTTTTTAAATCATAATTTGCACATAATATAATCCCTAGAAACACGACGTCAACCTCTTGGGGAAACATTTTGGAAATTTAGGTCAATTCGTTGAGTTGGATATGAGTGTGCTAGGCATCCAAAGGCCAAGTGTCTTCAATCCAAGCCTCTCGTCCATGATCCAAGAGATCCCTCCTTCAAAACGTGCCAAGTGTCTTCAATCACCACCAAACCCTAGCCCTAGGGTGACTTCAAGCCCTCAAAGGTGACGTTTTGGCCTCCAAAGGAAAGTTTCTTGGATTGTAGGGGATAGGTGAGATCCTCCAAGGTGTCTCTTAGGACTCCAAATGCATGTCATCATCGTCTGGTGTGTGGGCCCTGGTATCCAACCTATGAGATTCAAGCCCCAAGGAAGCCCAAGCTAGGCTTGTTCTTCCAAATAAGTCCACCAAACAAGGTCATGCAAAGACAATGAAGATGCCCTCCAAGGATATCAATTAAAATGCATCATGATGAGTAAACCAAATCAATAAAATATCCATCTAATAATGTATATAAAAAACTATCTCATCAAAATAAATAAGTGCTCAAAGATCTTATGCAATTTTCCAAGTTTAGGTATGGCAGGGTTGACAAAGCGACCTATTTGGTGAATCGTACCTCAAGTTTAGGATGTTTCCCAAGTGGAACCCTCTCTATTTCATGTGTATGGATTGACATGGGTAAGGGAAATACTTTTGGGCATGGGTTTCTTGAAATACAAGGGTTTGTAGTGTCTCATTTATGGGTGCCTTTTTAGAGGGTGTGTTGCACCTTCGTTTTCAATGCAACCTTTTTCCAAGACCATTTATTGTCATTAATTTATTAAGGTCCAAACACTTGGTACTCCCTATGATGAATCGATTATCTTGGGGGGTAGTACCAAAGTGTCACTTGAAGGGAGAAGTACACATGGTAGAGTGGGGGTATAATATATCTTGTAACACACCTTGTGTAAACCCCTCAACAAGTGGGACATTCATAATTATGTGTTTTCTTTTGAAGTCTTTGATTTTCTAGGAGAAGCATTTCATTGCTCTCAAGACCTCATTGGGAGAGCATATGATAGGTTCATAATAGTATTTTATCTTTTTCTAGCTACCTTCCCTCTAGGCCTTCATCCCCTTCTTCCCATGAAATGAGGAACAATCCCTTCTTGGGTCAGTACACCCAACAATCCCAAAAGGTAAGGAGATGAGGGGATGAAGTATGTAAAGTGACAATTATGGACGGTAATGGCACGATGACTCATCAAGAGGACCTCCTAGTAGCATGCCTATCCCTGAGGGTGACCCACTTACTAGGGCACAATGTCAACCACCAAAGTGAAACAGGGGAAAAAGCATAATTTCCAAGCAAACACTACAAAATCAAAAACAATTTAAGATACAACAAACTCAAATTCCTCAAATTTTGAAATGAAACTCACCATAATACCTAACTTGTACCTCATGGAGAAACACCCAATGTCTTTCAGAAGCTAACTGATGTGGTGGATACCCTCACGGTGAACTTGGAACTATGGTGGTGAAGCAAATCTTTGTATGTGCAAGTGGACATTGTTGGTCAAGTTGTCTCTTGGTAATCCATGTCTGCAACTTGAGGGCCTCGAGATATCATCTCCTTAGTTATCCCTAGGAATTGGGGATAACAAAACTCATTCAGAAAACATGTATGTGAGGTGGATATCCGATATATATTCAAGCATGAAAGGTATTCTTTGCACAAAGTAGATTGATAATAAATATCAGAAACCACATATGGATATACTTATAATTCTTTAATCATATTACAGATATTGTAGAAACATTCATGACAAAATACAAAATGATAACAAATATCCTAGCTTGTTTACAAATGTGCATAGAGTTTCATTCATGACAATCTACAAAATGATAGTAAATATTATAACTTGTTTATAAATGGTTGAAACATAAAATGATAAAATGAAAGATGCATATGAATATTAAAGAAGGATAGATAACTTCAAATGGTAATGAGAATGGAAGTCACTACTATTTAAAGATTAGCATGAGTATCACAAACATTGAAGATGTATGTAGGTCTTTAGGCATTAATGATATGACAGAATACATGCTAGGCATCTGGCTAATGAATCCAATAATTTGAAACTCATTCATGAAAATTGTAGGTGATGTGGATATATATTCAAGCATGAAAGGTATTCTTTGCATAAATAATATTGATAATAAATATCAAAAACCATATATGGCTATACTTAGAATTCTTTAATCGTACTATAAATATTGCAGAAACATTCATAACAAGATACAAAATGATACTAAATATCATAACCTATTTATAAATGTTCAGATAATCCTTGCAATATCAATAGCCACAAGTAAGTTGTATCATAACTTATTCATTAACTGTGAACATAAAAACATAGTAGATAGGATGTATAAATTCCATGAAAAAAAGAAATGGAATAAATAAGAAAGAAACAATAAAAAGAGATGAAAGAAACAATAAAACAAAGGAAAAATGGTTCTGCAACCATGTGTGGTGAATCCTTTGGTAGAAACCCAGATTTTCAATAATAGAATGACCCCTTGAGATACAAATAAACTCAATATCCAGGCTATAAAAATTCCAACCTTTTCTAAGTCTTGACCGCTACCTTTTATCCTTTTCTTGATTATTGGTTTCTAGCCTCCTTTTGTGTAACTACTTTCTAAAATTAGAATGGGAGATAAGATTATTTGGGGCATTTCAACACCTCAGAAAATTGGTGTCCTAATATTCCCAGAAAATAATAAAATTGATGCTATTTAACCTCCAACCATTCCAGTTGTAGTAATAGTTTACTATTTGTCCTATATCTCCCAAAGGTTGAGTAGATTTTGATGCTTTTTGTATTCTTCCATGAACTTTAAAAACTAATCCTTAAACCCTTTGACATGATTCCACTTGTCATTTTTTTTCTATATTTTACAATTTTGTGAAGGGGATTATATCATTGTTTATTTAGTCAATATGTAGCCACATCTGCTCATTGGATCCACCATTTCTAAAGTTCTACTCATATCCCCAAATTTTGCAAATCCATAAATTATGGTGGTAAAGTTCATGGTGATGGTCTTGATCAAGAGTTCTAATGGCATGGTCTATGTTACCAAGTTTACAAAATGCATTTGAAATAATGTTATAAGATACAAAATTAGTCTAGAAACCTTCTCTCATCATCTCTTTTAAAATAAAATGGCAAAGGCATTTGCACGGTCATTTTATTGCACATATCCATTAATCGACATTGAATACATCTTTGTGTTGTGTTTTATACCATAAGCCTCCATTCCCTTAGTCATCCCCGTTGCTTTAGAATCCTATCACCTTTGGTATAGAGATGCATAAGACACCCATAGCTGATAACTGAAGGCTCCATGCTTATCATATTTGGTAACAAACCCTTCTCTAATTAAATGAACTCTTTGTCTCATTAAAAATTTTCACACAATTCTATAATGGGATTTCATTTCAATTATCTTACCAAGAATATATTTTCTATCCACTACATTTTCTAAAGGATTATGAAGTGCTTAATAGACCTCAATTATGCAAATAGATTAAAGGAGGATATGTGACCTGGGCCCTATCTACTATTGGGAGAGAAAAAGTTTGTGGAATGATATTCAAATGATTTATAATGAGAAAGCTCTATCACACACATCAATTGAACCAAGTTGTATTTGTTTGCTTCTGTGCTAGTGAGTACATTTGAAAAAGTGGACACATGCAGTTTTCACAATAGACATAAATATGTATAATTAACTGTAAACTATGGAAGAAAGGAATCTCACACCTTTAGACATGCAATAGTCAGTTTCTCTTAAATGATATCTAGAGATGAAAAAAATTAGGGAGGATGATATCGATTTGTCCTTTTCGTGTTGCTCATTTTGATCGAATTTGAAGGTACTCTTGTAGTAGATGTCATATATGTTAAGTGAAAAAAAAGAGACAATCAAGTAACCTGGATTTGGCACCTTCAGGTTCTTTTGTTTAGTGCTAATAAAAATCTAGTGGCATGCTTCCTAACAACAAAAGAGGGGGCTGATGTGATTAATCGTCTCCATAAATGTGATTACACTATTTATCGATGTCCTTGGGAGGTGATAGAGTGACACAAGTTTATCCTCATTAGCACAATCAAATTTTTGGAGTTGTTTGGCTACAATGATGATAGAATGAATGAGAGAAACAAATTGTGCCATTGCAACCATTCAATAAAATATTTAAGTTATTCTATGATTAGCATTTCCCATCTTCCATAAAAAGGTCAAAAGAAGAAAGTAATCCTTGGGATCCATCTTCCATTATCTGGTCATGACTAGCTACCCCAATAGATCCACCTTCCATTATCTGGTCATGACTAGCTACCCCTGCAGATCCACCTCTTTGACTACCTCCAAGAAATGCACCTTCAAGTCATAACCCACCTGAACCGCTTAGGGATTCTGTAATTTCATAAACTGCTTCAAGAGGAGTTGTGATCATGTTTACATCACATAATGGGTAAGCTATCTCATGTTTAAGTAATCTTTCACCAAATAAGTATGCATGTGGTTCATAAAAGATATTAAATTTAGTGCCTAGAAAATCAGAGCTTAGTTTTCATACATAATTATCACTGCCTTGGTCAATCTCTGTTCGGAAGATTCAAATAGCTAGATTTTCAAAAGGTCCCTTATGCGATACATGTATTTTTATTCCTATATGAAAAATCATGAGAATTGTGGTTGAGGATTTCAACACTAGATACATGGAAAAAAGTATGGCTCAAACCCTAGCATTGTGGTTGAGGATTTCAACACTATTTTGATAAACTAAGAGAAAAAGGGAGGTAATATAGCTCATGACCCCATGAGAGAAAGAATGGAGGACTTAATTTCTGATTGGGATCTTTCAGATGTAAATCCAGCCAAAGGAAAGTATACTTGGAGTAACAAAAGAGTGAATCCTAGTTTCATTGCGGCTCATTTGGATAGGTTTCTCATTCATAGTGATTTTCAATCTCTAATTATATTATCTCTTCTAAAATTATACCTTTTGTTGTCTTCGATCATAAGCCTATTGGTCTAAACTTTGAACCATTAGAAAATTTTGGGCCCATTCCTTTTAGATTTAACCCTCTTTGGCTTCAAAAGGAGGAATTTATGACTCTTGTACAGGATACTTGGGAGAAAGCGGGAGATAGAAACACTTCTTTCTTTCACAAGAACACTAAAGCACAGGGGAATAGGAATATAATTAGAATAATGTACTTAGAAGGAGGGTAGAAGATAGAATATTTCACAGAAGTGAAAGAAGTAGCTAGGAAACACTTTGAAGAAATTTATGCAATAGAGGAAGAAGAAGATAGAGAAAAAACCAAAGAAATCATGGAACACATTGACTAGACTATGAACATATTGGTTTTTGTTGTAGAGTATTTTTTTAGCATGGGCGTGTAGCAACTTCCTCTCTGAAGGCAAAGGATTTTCAATCTAATAGGTAGAATAATAACAAATCTTATTGTTGGAAATCCCAAGCTAGGTGCAACAACCCGCAAACTACACCTAACAAGAAACTTGGGCCTCAACCTAGAGTGAAGAAGCAATCCCAAAATGGAGGTGCCTACCCTTTCGTCCAACACACAACATTCCATTATCTTATTAGGGAGGAAGGATCAACCTTCAACATAACCTATGAGTTGAATTTTGGATCCACTCAAAGGAACTAGGAGAGAGATCCACATATGGAGAATGTCACATTAGGTCACAAGGTCCCACGACCATATGGAGTTTTCCAAGGGGTAGAGAGCATGTAGATAAAGTTGGGAGTCCTATGATAATACAACCATATGGTCTCTCATGGGAATGGTTTCTTGGACACTTTAATTCTTAGAAGTGTGGATCAGATTCATTTGTACTTAGAGGGAGATCACTTGTTCCCAGAATGATTTGATTGTTAGTTTGTATGTGGATACCAAGACCTAGATGATTGAGATGACTTAGGATGTGTAGGTTGAGGGAATTTCAAAGGAACTAGCAATAGTTTCAAAGGAAACACTACCTGGCATAGAAAATGTTGGGGGGGGGGGAGGTAAATTGCAGAATTAAAATGGCTTGAAATAAAATGACATGAAGCAAATAAAACTATTGTAATAACTTGCATGAAACTACTACATGAACTTGTAAACTACTATAGAAATGATAATATCATAGAAAAGAGGGTTATTTTCATTCCCTTGAGTGGGCCCTACTCAAGGTCTCTATAAGAACCCTTTTTGAAACCATAAGTTCTCGAAAATGTAGTCTCCTTATTAAGAAATTTAACTCATGACAACAGTGTGTCCTCTACAATTTGAATTCACTATCATAATTATGAAAGTATTATTCCAAAGACAAACTATGTACCAATCATTATATCAAAACCTCAAGCATGCTTAAATTCATATAAAATAAAAATTAAGCCAACGTATATCACATAAAATCATCAACTCAATTACTCATAAAATTCAATATGCATGGGGAGATAAATGGTCCTAGAAACATGCCAAAGTAGATTTTTAGGTGCAATATTTTAACGGTTGATCAAAATATGTTTATGTGTTTATATATTATTTCACATCGACTTATAAAATTACTTATATCTCAAAAATATACCGATAGGTCACAACCTAGCGAGACACCAAATTGATGTATGAGACCTGCTTGTTTGTAGAAAAATGAATAAACCCTCTATGCATCCCACAAACATAGGGTTCTCATACATTAATTTGATGCTAGTAATGTCCTAGAAATTATGAATATATTAACAATAATCAAAATTGTATTTTTACATTTCTATGTCTCCATAAGTTCTACATTGAGTTCTCTACTTTAAAAAACATGTCAAAACCCTTACCTTATCATTTTCCTTTCGCCAGATCCATTAGCCTATACAACTTGATAAGAGTTTTCCACGAGATGCATTTCCATCACCAAGACCTGCATGAATCATAAAATACAAATTCTTTATATGAATAAATAATATATAAGCAAATAAACATGCATTTAGTTATGTATAATACTCTAGAAAAAACTTAAGTGGTTACATACCTTAATGCGCTTCTCTTTGTTTCGAGAATAGGTTATTCTCTAATGAATAGGGCTAACCACGTGAAGG
>JASDQU010030929.1:0-20079 GCA_032191745.1 Picea mariana | reverse complement strand
ATATAGAAGCTTTGCTCAAATCAGAAAACAAACATCACCACTGTGTTCGCGGCGTCAAATTACCTAAAAATGACTGTCTCCACGCCTCAATCTGAGTCTGGCACTTTCAGGCCCAAGAGACACACCTGCCTCAGTTTCTGTGCCTGCCTCTACAAATGAATGACTGGAAAAATCTCAAAAAACATGCCCAGTCTCGAAATATGCGCCCTGGTCTCTCCTCCTCTCTATCTCGTACACTGGCAGAGGCCCCTTTTTATACAAAATTCGGGCGGTTAAACATTAATGATGTGGTTGGCGCATTGGTTAGTGGGGCTATTTTAAGGTTGTAGGTTGGCAAAGGTCTCGGGCTCGAACCCGCGAGCCTCCCCTTTATATACATTTGTTATAATAGTTTTTGGCGAGCTCTGCTAAAATTGGCAGAGATGTTGCTAAACTAGCAAAGTTTGGAATATGCCACCAATTCTAGTGGAACAGCCGCCAAATTTGGTGGACCGTCTTTTAATATTTTTTTTTTGTTTTTTCGGTCACGGGAACTCCTTGGGCATTTTGTGGGTGCCATGTGGCACCCTCCAATTGGGCCACATGGAATCCACTGATTGACCCACCTAGCTACTGATGTCACCTCCACGTCACCTCCGTACATGACACATGGTGCCTTTTGGGTGGTGCCACGTGGCATCACCTGGGGGTGCCAAGTGGTACTTTTTACCGATCCACATGAAGCCCTGAAAATCCTATTGGTGAGTGACACGTGGAAGCCTCCAATGTTGCCACATGGCATGCTGATGTCATCATGACACGTGTCTCCCTCTGCGCTTGCCACACATATTGTATGGACGATGACGTCATATGTACTGATGTTGACATCAGCAGCACGGATGTTGACTAATCCCTGTTGACTGGGATAGGTTGACCAAAACTTTGACATGAATATCTTTCGATCCATAACTTCGTTCAACGAGCCATTTACGTTGTTAGAAAGCTTACGACGCACTCTTCGCGATCATGCCATTTTAACTGAGTTTTGGGAACTTTGAATTTTTTCTCTTTCTCTATCTGTTGAAGCCATTCTGAGTGTCCTGAGTTGCCTCTATGAGTTCTAAGTTGTTCTTATCCTTCTCTGGATCCTTTTTGGATCAGTATGCAACTAGTCATGGTATTACTGCAATGTGGTGGAGTACATTTACGAGCAGAGTTCCCTCGGGCTACATGGCATCGAGATTGTCCTGCTTGTCAACGTCTTTGTTATTCTCTCTCAAGACATGAAATAATTCTATGGTCTTGAGGGTCTTAGTTTCTAACTGAATTCTGATCATGATAAATCAGAGATGAAGATTCTTCAGAAGAGTATTTTTCATGGCATGAGAGATGATAAGTTTAGAATCTCCTATCACTATGACATTCAATATGCCTCTATCTTTTGCCAAAATCAGACCCACAAAAACCGCGTAAGCTTTTGCTTGATTGTTAGAAGAATGTCCTATACTCTAAGTGAAATCAAAATCCAATTGTTCTCATGGGTTGAAGAACATCCCTCCCGCACCTTCCACCCCACACAAAAACATACTATTTGTTATTGATGTTGCATTAAAAAACAATTTATTTTATGATTTACATATTATGTTTGTAAATAAATAATTTTTTTACGATGAAATTTTATTAACTTAAGGTTAAAAGGTTTATATTACTTAAATATAAACATATTATAAAAGAATTATACATATTTATAAAAAAATATTTGATAAATATTTTAAAATAATATAGAAATAAATATGATAAATATTATATGTGGTTTATAAATGTAAAAAATTGCTACAAACCCATCATGTATTAAAGACATAATGATTCAAATGAGAAGACAAATTGATAAAAATGTTATTATTTTTAAGACCTCGTTCACACATGAAACATTGGTTGAAAATAATGTACCACTAATAACTATAATTTATAATTGAACATTTAAAACATCTGTTGCTTTCCACTTAAAGAGATGCTTATAAATGTTTGTCACTTAAATATACATTGGTTGAAAATAATGTACCACTAATAACTATAATTTATAATTGAACATTTAAAACATCTTTTGCTTTCCACTTAAAGAGATGCTTATAAATGTTTGTCACTTAAATATATGTTTATAAATGATTAATCGTATAATATTGTATTGTTTTCAAATTTGCATGAAACATATCTACTGAGTTTGAGAATGTGGGTTTCTACAGTTGTTTATAAGGTTAAGAAATGTTTTAGATAAGAATAGTGTTGCTAGATTTCGAGTGGACACTTCACTCTTACATATTTAATTTTATAATATTAAAATTACAAATTAAAATTTTTTATATTTTAATTTTTTATTTTATTTTTAAAAATAAATAATATTATTTTTTTAAAATAAATTACTTATGAGAAATAAATTATTTATTATTTTCATTTATTTGAATGGGATGGTACAAAATTTTATTTCATTAAGATCTAAATTAGTTGAATTTATAAATGTAAATGTGTTGGGTAGTATTTAAAAAGAAATTATTTATTTAATATTAATTTAAATTTATTTTTATATAATTTTTTTAATTATTATTAATTTTTTATTAATGATAAAAATTATATATATCAGAGTTTTTTAGAAAAACATTGTGTAAGAAGTTTTGAAACTCCCAATATTTGAGTGGATATTTCACTTATTATCAGGGACAAATGAAACTCTAAGATGTTAGAAAAGAGTGGTGAGGCTTAGTATTTAAAGAAAATACAAGAAGATGACCATTGAGAAGAAAAGAGAATTAATAAAATAATGAAAATGACATTTTGTATAAAAACGATATTAAAATTAAGGTATTGAAATAAAATATTTCCAAAATTTTGGCTAAGAAGAATATTCAAACAACTATTCAGAACTATCAAGTACAAATCTGACCTAATGTTTGGCCATGAGACACTCTTTTAAATCCAAGCACCTAATTTGTTTTGACCAAACCAAAATCTTACCCTCAACACCTTATTGTTCTTCTCATATCATTCATGAAGTGTTGGAAATTGAAAAACATCGTGATAATTTTAATTGTGAAGATGGCTACAAACTTAGCCAATCTTGGAAGCCCACCATTCATCAACTCAGTTAGTATCCCCCCTTTGATTTTAACTTACTATTTTCGCTCTTTCAAATGGTCTTCTTCTGGCTCCGACCTATCTTTTCTTTGTTGTTTTGGTCTTTTCTTTCCCTACTCTAGAATCTATTTGAGTCTTTTTTTTTAATCCTTTAATTTCAACTTTTCCTTCTTATCTTAGAATAACACAATTTCTTTAATACATTTGTTTATTATCTCCCTTCAGCATCCCATTCTCCCTCTCATATTTTAAGACCTTATTCAATTATCATTTTCAATCATAACTACTAGTAAAAAAAAATTGTCTAATATTCCTCTTTTCTCCTCAACGATCATATTGTTTTTGATATTTTATTTCAATGCCTTACTCATAGTATTATTTTTAGACATAACTTCATTTTCGTTGTTTTAATTATTTTATTAATTATATTTTCTCCTCAAGTGTCATATCCTTATCTTTTCTTTAAATATTAAGCCTAGACACTCGTTTCTAACATCTTAGAGTTTCATTTATCATTAATGATATTTGGAGTCTCTACTCAAACCTCCCAAAAAAATCAGACAATATGATTAATTGTGAAAATCTACACACTCATAAAATTATATATATTGTAAATATATAATTATATTTTTGAAAATATTAAAAGTATTTATATTTATATAAATAAATTTAATAAATAATTTTAAAGATAAAATTTCTTAATCATAAAAAAGAATAATTATTATAAAAAATTATATTAACCTTATTGTTGTTAAAAAATTATAAATTATATGTAATTCATTGGAAAAGATTTGAAAGGTTAATCAAATTGTTGTTAAAAAGTATAGATATATGTAACTTATTCTAAAAGATAAAAAAAAAAAAATGTTTCTTAGAAAAGTATTTGTCGTTGAATTTTTTTTTTAATATATATATTTGTTGTTGTTTATTTTACTTTAAATATTAAAAAAAAAAATATTTCTCCATTTTTGTTGTAAATTTGAGTTGAATTTAATTTTGGCTTTTTCCTTATAAATTTTTACATGTATATATTTTTTTTTAGTTAACGTCCAAATACTTTACACACTTTTGATTCAGAAGTTTCCTAGCAAATATACCTTTGTCACTTCATTATGTAAGCTAATGATCTAGGGATTTTGGTAAGATATTTATCTTCCCATGTGTATGTAGGTTTCTATAATTAGTCATAATTAAAGAAGATTTTTCAGGATGTAGCTATGTGAAAGGTTTTGAGACGTCCAACTTTTTGAGTGAACACTCCACCCATCATGAGAGACATATTAGCTTCATATGTCCCTCATGATGGTGGATTTTCCACTCAAAACATTGGACGTTTTGAAACCTCTCATACAATTACATCCTGAAAAATGTTCTTCAATTGTTTATTTATATTTTTTAAGATTGTTATTTAATTACATTAATTAGGTTTGGTCATTTGAATATATTAAATTTTTAATCTTTTTCAATACTTTTGTCTAAAATGTGGTGTAAAATCACGCCTTCACCTTCTAGATGGTGAAGGTGAACACTTATGATGCACAAATACACGTCTTTATTCACCCACTACCTCACTTTCATAAAAATAGATATAAGAAGTGAATGTCCAAATTTTTTACATAATTGTATACATATTCTTTATATGTATATATTTGAGACAAAGAAGTCTCCAAACTGATCATTGGAATATTGGATTTACTATGGTGAATCAAGAGAGGTTGGAAGGGAGATAAAAGAATAAGAAACATTATTGAGATGATTGTTAATAGGATAAAATGTAGTTGGAGCTTAGATAGGTCCACAATGGATGAGGAGGATGTTCAAATGGTGGACTACTCTAAAGATCCTATAGAAGAGATCAACATCTTGGAATATTCAGGGTAAAATTTTGTAAGGAAGACCATAGAACCATCTCCTAGTTGTGGTGGTAAGGGGGTGTTTGGGGGTGATACTTTGGAAGTAAAGTTTCATACTTTGGTGAATGTGGTAGAAGTGGGTAAAAGGGAACTTTTTAGGAGGAAATGTAATATAGTGGATATATCTAACAATGAAACAAATGCAAAGCAGGGTTTGGATAGAGAAATACAAGTCTCCATTGGTGACATGTGATTGAATGGTTAGAGACATAATGGTGGAATTAAGGTTGGATCAAACTTAAATGTTGCATCAATCAAGAGCTCTGAGGTGAAGGGTTTCATATCTGCATTGCACTCTTCTATTGAGCTAGTGGTGGCTGAAGGTTGTGAACATTTACCGAATTCAAAGAAATTGGGTAGTGGGAGTGGCTCCACTAGAAATATCCCAAAAATAGAATTCCATCTTGGAAAGAAGAGGGATTATTTGCATGAGATTGTAGGTGAAGGAGGGGTAGGATGCAATCATTCAAAGAAGATTATTTTAAAAAATTAGAAGGGATAAGGATAGTTGTGGTGGAGGATGTGAAGGTGTAGCACATCATTGTTTTTACATGCAATAATATAGTYGAAAAAATTTCTAGAAGGCACACCGGAMTRGAAATACTAAATTCATAGCTACAACCACAATGGGGGGTGACTTTGGGTTATGGACCAACATATAACACTCTGACCAAAGGTTGGCTTAGTTTTATATTTCATACTTAGAAAGATGTAGATATTATCCTTGATGGGAAATGGTTATGGGGAACCACTTATCTGTCCCTGATACCATGGAATCTGTGTTTCAATCCATGTTTTGAAGTTGAAAATAAAATACCCATTTGGGTAAAACTACCTAGACTTCCTATAGAGTTCTAGTGGGATTATTTTATCAAGTATTTTAGTAATATGCATGGAAAAACAATCATGGTGGATACTACTTACAAAAAAAGTGTTGATATATCTATGACAAAGGTGGCATTAGATTTGGCCTAGCAAAGAGCATATACATCATTGCAAGTGATTCAGTTCATTCACATATACTTGACTATTATAATATCCCCTTAAGGTGTGCAAGATGTCATGCATATTTCCACCTTTCTATCAAGTATATGAGACCTTCTTGATAGGTTTGGAAAAATAAATCAGAGGAAGATAATTTCCAAATTCATGGTTAAGGGGGGTTAAAGAAGAAAAATTAGTGTTTGGAGCTACAGAGAATGGTTAGTGTGGGGGTATTAACATTGATCCTAAGACAATATGATGGAATAATATATGCATGGTAAGGAAATTTTATCAGTTGAGGATGCAAAAGAAGGTGAAACAAACGATCTATAGTTGGATGGAGTGATGGAAGGGGATAACAATTCAAATACAGTAGTGGTTGAGTCAAAGGTTGTTGTAGGACACACAATCTCAAATGGAAATTGGTAAACCTGATACAATTGGTAAGGTCACAAAACCTATTGAGAATATTCTTTCTAATTCAAATCCTTTGTCTCCCTAACTTTGGCCAATTTTGATCGAGGAAGTCGGAAAGCACAATAGATGGGGAAAGGGGAAAAAAAGAGTGTGCCAGTTAAAAAGTACACTTAGTCATACAGGATACTACAGGAAGTTTATAAGGGGATATGCACAGATTACTGTGTTAATGGAGAAATTGTTGAAGAAGGATATCAAATATCAGTGGAATGAGGAGTGCCATCAACGTTTGGATATTTTGAAGGAGAAGATGGTGACAACATCAATTTTAGTGTTCCCGGACTAGTCAAAGGAGTTTCATGTGCATGTGGATGCATCTGCAATAGCACTTGGAGCAGTATTAACACAACCATGAGAAGGTGATATAGATCACCCAATTTCATTTGAAAGCAGGAAGTTGTCAGATTCAGAGAAGAATTGCAACACAACATAAAGAGAAGGATTGGCTATTGTATATGCATTGTACAAGTTCAAACGTTACTTGTTAGGACAACACTTTAAGATGTTTACAGATCACTCTACTCTTAGATATTTGGTCAATAAGCCAGTGTTGGGGGGAAGAATATGCAGATGGTTATTGTTATTTCAGGAGTTTGATTTTGAAGTTGTGGTTAAACCAGGATTGAATGCAAGACCAGATCATCTGTCAAGGATAACTAATGGAGAAGAATCGAGAAGTTTGGAGGACAATTTACTAGAAGAACAATTGTTTTTAGTACATATTGTTGATGAATATTTTTCTAACATTATTGAATTTTTGAGTACAGGATTTTCACCAAAGGAACTTAACACTGCGCAGAAGAAGAATTTGGTATTTAGAGTTGCAGACTACCAATTGATTGTATTTCACTTGTACAAACTTGGTGCAAACAACATTTTGATAAGATGTGTTATGGAGCATGAAAGGCCTATCATTTTAGCGGAAGCACATGAAGGAATAGTTGGAAGACATTATGCAGGAAAAGCTATTGCGCAGGATTATGGTGGAAAATAGTTTACAAGGATGCAAAGGAGTATTGTCAAAATTCTAATGTTTGTAAGAGGGTTGGAAAGCCATTCAGGATGGATGAGATGCCATTAATACCTCAAGTAACTTTGAAAGTGTTTGACAAATGGGAAGTAGATTTTTTGTTACCAATTAATCCACCCACCAAAAGATCAGGAGCAAGGCATATCATTACAGTGATGGAATATTTAACCAGATGGGCTGAAGTAGCAACAGTGAAGGATTGCAGCACAAAGACTACATCACACTTCTTATTTGAGAAAGTAGTCACAAGATTTGGATGCCCTAGAATTCTAATGATTAATTAGGGGACTCATTCTAATAATAGTACTATACAGGCAATCACTGATACGAAAAGATCTTTTAATGACTATGGTTAAGTTTTTAAAGCATGAGTTCATTAACCATTTAGGAATTGAATAAAGAGGAATAATTAATGATGTAACATGGAAGCCATAAGAAGATATGCAGATCTGGAAATGAACACAAAGAATCAGTGAACCATAACAACAAAAATTTTAATGGAGTTCGGCAATATCGCCTACGTCTTCGGGTCTTTGTCTCAGTGGGTGAGGCTTTCTTATTTCTCTTCAAAGCTTCAAAAGTACATCAGAAAAGTGTCAAATGGATTACAAACTAATTTGGCTATGTTCTTCTAGATCTTAAGAACCCAACACAACCGACGGCACTGAAAACGGATGAACGAAGCTCCCAGAAATGGCCCGCAAAGTTTCTCTCCTCAATTGCTTCCCTGCATAAACATGGCTTTGACTAAAAAATTCCTCAACATTTCACCTTCTATGAACATGTCCAAGGCTGCCAAGAACCTCTGGTTTATATAGGCTTGAATTTGGCAACAACCTCACAACCTCCCCCCAAGATATGGCCTCCAAAAGAGCTCCAGATCCTCCAATAATGGCCAAAATCTCCCAAAACAGACTAAAAATCAATAAAAATCTTATTATATGGTTTAAAACCCAAAAATTGGGCAAATATGCAGGCGCAGCCCCCGATCCTTGGGCTCTTGGTCACATGCACGCCTCCATATGGCCTTGGGTTGGATGGCACTGGTCTTTAGCCCTCGATCTCGGGCCCCTTGGTCGTTGGTATGGCCATATGGTCTACATATAACCCCCACGCACCTCCAACTAGCTCTGGCCACTAGTTTCTAGCCCCTGGTCAGATGGGGCTCCGTCGACTGAGGATTATCCCCTAAACCCGCGCCAACAGTTTAAACGTGACTAGACGGGGGATAATTCATTTGCAACAACTGCTAAGTGTTAAAAGGTGTGGTATGATGGTAAGGTTTTATGTGTTGTGTCAGGGGCTGGGGCTAGGCCCCAACCCTTTTCTCCATGGAAAATTACGTTACTGCAAGATTTAAATATAAGTTTTAAACCTTATATTATAAGAACTAATGTGGGCGGGCCGGTATCCCGTCCCTGCCAAAACCATTCCCCACGCCTGGAGGTCGCAGATTTGACTCCTGTGGAGTCATAAACTTTTACCACTGCAAACCAATGGAGGGGTGCCATGTGGCAACCCACGACTAGGCCATGTGGCACCATAACACTTTCCATCAAAACAGACACGTGTCAAGATGTGATTCGCCCACCTGTCAACACCTGCCTAGTCATCATGCCAATGCACCGGGCACGTCACTATATTGTCGTATGGACTGTACGGTCAGCTGCCACATCAACACTGTACGGACTGTACAGTCAGCAAAATTTTGCATGTTTGGAAAAACGAACAGAACATGATATATTTCTCATACGATGTTTGTTTGAGCCCATTCAAGTTGCATTCGATTCATAACAACGAGGCCTATGCACACATCTATTTTGAAGTGATTCTGAGCACTTTGATTTTTAGGCCTTCCTGGACCCATTTTGGTTCCTAGATCCATTTTGGATCACGCCTCCCCACTAAGACATTTTGGTCCTCCAAAAGGATACTAAATAGTCATCATTTGTGGGATAGGCCACCCCACTTGTTCTTTGTCTTGAAACTTTGTTCTGTGCACCTATCTCATCAAGATCAATTGTAAAACAACCATGATAACTGATAGCATATTGTTAGCCACTTGTACTCTGTCACATCTTACTGAAGCCACTATCATCCATGTTGACAACATTAGCAATGATAACATCATAAATATAACTGCAAAGGAGCTAATATGTTTGTAGTACTTGCACGACATTAGCTTATCTTGAAGCAAAGTATGATTAAACTTCCATTCTAGAATCATCTCATGTTCTTGCTTAAGATCAATTGATTGATTTGGACCAATTATAGGTGTGTTTCTTGCATGAGATACCTTCCTTAATTGTTCCATTGTTTGAAGAGATTGATTTTCTTTTAAATGATGAGCATGTGAAACATATTCATTGCCTTCTTTGGTTAAGTGATATTAATTTTGTTCCCTGTAGAATATTGCTTTGTGATCATACAAATAAGGATTGCCTAAGACCATTCCACATTCATTGAGTGGCACCACATCACATGTTACCTCATCCACAAATTTTGATGAAATTGCAAACTTTAGAGTGCATTGCTTTGTTATGTGCAATTTATGATTATTGCTTATCCATTTAAGTGAGTATGGTTTATGATGCATTTGAGTGTTTAATCCCAATTGTTTAACCACTTCCTCTGAAATCAAGTTATATTGAGATCCACTATCTATCAATGTGTCGACCTTATTATGCCTCATTATGACCCTTATGTGAAACAATTTACTTCTAGAATCATATACATCACCAAGTTTACCTATCAAGCCAACTGTTGTGATTTTAGATTCATCACTCGAATCCGATCCCAATTTTGTTGGTTGTGATGTTGTTGCAACTGTTTGCCTCCCTTTCCTCTCTTTGAACCATTTCGGTCTCTTCTCGGGATGTAATTGCCAACAATGGTCCTCATCATGCCCTTCTTTCTTGCAATGCTTGCAAGAGAGCTTCTCTTCCTTTCTTTCCACTGGATTTGCCTTCTTGCCATTCCACTTCCTTTTGTCCTCTTTTCTTGAAGACGATTCCCCTGATACACCAACTCATGTTTTCCCTACTTCAATGTATCTTGCTTGGAAAGAAACCTCATCAATATTAGTAGGTCCAAACATAAATACAGTTTTATGAATATGTGCAGGTAAACCTCCTATATACTTCATAAGATTTTCTTGGGTATGTAAAGGAATTCCTAACATTAATGCCATCTTACTAAATTCATCTGTGTATTCTTTCACAGTTTGTCCCTTTCTTAGTTTAAGACCTTGCCATTCAATTAAAGCCTTATCTTTATAACCCAAAGGATAAAATTGTTTTCTAAGTGCAGAAACAAAAAATTGTCATGATGGAAATACATTACCCACTTGTTGCGTGCCATTTTGCAACTTGGTTTGCCACCAGATGAGTGTTGTGTCTGCAGGTCGAAGTGATGTCAATTTTATTTGAGTTGCCTCATCCTTGATTTGTTTCACACTGCAATAAACTTCCATCTATATGAACCAATTATCAAGCCTCTCTACATTGACTTCACCATCATACATGGGTAATTCAAAATTCACATCAAGCTTAAGTAAAGGCATGTCATTTTTATGTTTATGGGAATGTTTTCTTGCGGTGGATTTGGAACTTGTATTGGAAGAAAAAGAAGTTGATGGAGAAAAATGAGGTGAAGGAGGAGGTTTAGGAGGATCCTCTCCTTCTTCACTTTTGGATTTTGAAGATTCACCAAGAACTGGTCTCTTCCACTCCAAGTAATCATCATCTAAAACCTTTACCATCTCCGACATGGCGAAGAAAGTCTTTCGAAACTCTTTCTCCTCATGAGAAAGTCCCTCTTTCAATGCCATATTCTCACTTTGAGAAGTTCTCTTTCTCAATCCAATCTCAGGATTCTCTTCAAAAATCTCGCCTTCACCACGACTTATCTTTTCCCTGGTAATCATGCAAACTCAAAAACCAACCGTCAACTCGCTTTGATACCACTTGATCTGAAAAGATCTTGTAATGACTGTGGTTAAGTTTTTAAAGCATGAGTTCATTAACCATTTAGGAATTGAATAAAGAGGAAGAATTAATTATGTAACATGTCAGCCATAAGAAGATATACAGATCTGGAATGAACACAAAGAGTCAACAAACCATAACAAAAAAATTGTTAACAGAGTTCGGCAATATCGCCTACGTCTCTGGGCCTTTGTCTCAGTGGGTGAGGCTTTCTTATTTCTCTTCAAAGATTCAAAAGTACATCAGAAAAGTGTCAAATGGATTACAAAATGATATGGTTGTGTTCTTCTAGATCTCAAGAACCCAACACAACTGATGGCACTGAAAAGGGATGAATGAAGCTCCCTAAAATGGCCCGCAAAGTTGTTCTCCTCAATAGCTTCCCCATAAAATTGGCTTTGACTGACAAATTCCTCAACATTTCACCTTCTTTGAACCTGTCCAATGTTGCCAAGAACCTCTGGGTTATATAGGCTTGAATTTGAAAACAACCTCCCAACTTCCCCCCAATATCTAGCCTCAAAAAGAGCTCCAGATCCTCTGATAATGGCCACAATCTCCCAAAACAGGCTAAAAATCTTATTATATGGTTTAAAACCCAAACATTGGGCAAATATGCAGGCACAGCCCCTGATCCTCGGGCTCTTGGTCACATGCGTGCCTCTATATGGCCTTGGGCTGGTTGGCGCTGCCATTTATCCCCCGATCTCGGGCCCCTTGGTCGTTGGTATGGCCATATGGCCTAGATATAAGCCCCCACGCGCCTACAGCTAGCTTTGGCCCCTAGTTTCTAGCCCCTGGTTAGACGGGACTGGCCCCCGCTGACCGAGGGTTGAGGCTTATCCGCTAAACCCGTGCCAATAGTTTAAACATGACTAGACCAGGGCTAATCCGTTTGCAATGGTCACCAAGTGTTAAAAGGTGTGGTTTGGTGGTAAGGTTTTATGTGTTGCATCGGGAGTTGGGGCTAGGCCCCAGCCCTTTTCTCCATGGAAAATTACTTTACTACAAGCTTTAATTATAAGTTTTAAACCTTATATTATAAGAACTAATGTGGGCGGGTTGGTAGTCCGGCCCTGCCAAAACCATTCCCCATGCCCGGAGGTCGCGGGTTCAAATCTTGTGGAGTCATAAACTTTTACCACTGCAAACCAATGGAGGGGTGCCACATGGAAGCCCATGACTGGGCCACGTGGCTAACACTTTCCATCAAAAAAATACACATGTCAATATGTGATTCGCCCACTTGTCAACACCTGCCCAGTCAGCATGCAAATGCACCTTTCACATCACTGTACAGTCAGCTGTGACATCAACACTGTACGGACTATACAGTCAGCAAAATTTTGTATGTTTGGAAAAATTAACAGAACATGATATCTTGCTCATACGACATTTGTTTGAGCCCATTCAAGTTGTGTTGGGTTTGTAACGACGAGGTCTACGCACGCATCTGTTTTGAGGCGATTATGAGAACTTTGATTTTTAGGCCTTCCTGGACCCATTTTGGTTCCTAGATCCATTTTGGATCAATGACTAAAGAATTTGAGATACATCATCAAAAGAGCACTCCTTACCTTCCCCAAAATAATGGAACCATGGAAGCATTTAACAAGATATTGGAGAATGCCTTAACCAAGATTTGCAATGTGAACATGGATGATTGGGATTTGAAGATACTAGTAGTGTTATGGGCTTATAGAACTACATGCAAGAAGCTAATAGGGCATACACCTTTCAAATTTTTGTATGGATAGGAAGCGGTGGTTCCCTTGGAGTATTTGATACCTATTTTGTGTATTTCATCTATTACAAACATGACAGAAAGAGGCGTAGTACAGGAAAGATTGGCTCAACTCATGGAAATGGAAGAAGACAAGACTATAGCTAGCTTCCATCAAGAAGTACATAAAGAAAAGGAAAAACCTTGGCATGAAATACATATTAAGAAGAAGAACTTCAAGGAAGGATATTTGTTTCTCCTTTATGACAGTAACTACTTGTAGCACCCAGGGAAGTTTAGGATGTATTGGTTAGGGCCATATGAGATAAAGTCGGTCATAGATGGAGGTGTTGTGTAGCAGAAGGATTTAATAGGCAAGGAGATTCAAAGAATGGTGAATGGTAGTCAATTGAAACTGTATAGGGACAATTGACCCATTAACCCTCAATAGTTTCAGTGCAGAAAGTAGAACCGTAAATATTGTATATAGTAGGAGTCAAAAAGAAGGAAAAGGAAGAAAAAAGTAGAAAAATAAGAAAAATCCAAAAAGAAGTAAGTAGATGGATAAGTGGTAGACATACAGTGGAAGAATACAACAGAAGCTTGAAAGAGGTGTGAAATAATCTGAATAGACTGCGCGACAGAAAAAGTGAATACAACGTGCCAGAATGGAAAATGATCAGAAAGAATAAACTGGTGACCGACAAAGTAAGACACATTTATGGCAGAGGTTATAAAAGAGTAAAAGAATGAAAAATGAAAACACTTGTGATTTTGAGCAAACAGGAGAAAAGGAGCGAACAAGTTGCAATTGTGTGAGAAATTTGCATATCCCAGCTTAGATTTACAACGATTTTTTTCTCGAACTAGAACAGTGACACCACCGAAGTTCAAAGCACCCACCCAGTTTGCAAAAAGGACAAGAAGCACCAACAAATTGGTGAAAGAGGCAACCAAGGTGATCGATGTGAATGGGATGTTGTCGACAGAGAGTGAATCTATCAGTCTGATGTTGATCGAGGAACAGAACCCAGAGGAAGAAGCAATGGAGGTAAACATGCAGAATAAGGTTGAAACCCTAGCACAAAAGGAAACCCTAACACAACAAAACCAGGAGCAGCGCACACACAGGAAGAACAAAATGAAGAAGATAGCGAGAAGATAGAATCAGATGAACCTAAGGAAACACAAAACCCTAGAGTAGAACAACCCCCGAAATTCGAAGATATTTCAAACAAACAAGGCATTGATGAAGATCAGGACACAAAGGAATAAATAGAGACAGTAGGTCCATCAAAGAAGAAAACAAAGCCAACAATACCAGTAGCGCGCACACAAAAGTAGATTTTGTTGTCATTGCCCCAAATTCTGGAGTCGGTAATCATTGTAGAGGACATGATAGGGTTTGTTCCCAAATTGAAATACGCAAATGACAATGTAATAGAGGTGACCAAGTTTCCTGTGCTTGCGCAGGAAATTTATATGGAGAAAAAAGGGGTAACTGCAGCAGGAATTTTGATATTAGAACCTAATCAGTGAATAACAGGGCTTTATAAACTCTTGCATCATGAATTTGTTTGAAATCCCACACTTTCATAGGGGGAAGGATGTCAATGTCTGCGTCAAACAACTACTAGCGAGAGTCCATGGAGGATTTTTGTGGATGGAAAGACCTGTCCTGATTGATGTAGACCTAATTGTGAAGATTAGAGGGATTCCAACAGATGGAGTGAAGCCTGAGCAGTATTTAGATGATAAGATGAAGGAAAAAGCCATTGCAGAGGAAGTAAAATCTTAATTTGGCACTGGCAGGGGAAGCGGAGGCATGATTATCAAAAACATAAATGACTCAGCCATAAGGTTCATGACAAAGTTGATGGATTCCAAGTTACTGAGAAAATTTTGCAAGGAAGAGGCACTGGCAGGAGTGGTAGTAGTAGTCACGCAGTGTGCGAAGGGGACAGTACTCAGTTGGGCACCATATTTGCTCAACCTATTTTTTGAATATTGCAGAGATGCACAACATTTTGGGATGAAGTTCCATTATTCTTGGTTGTTGATTTTGATAGACTTAGTGGGATGGGAAGAACCGAAGTACTCAACCTTCCTTTACAGGAGAAAAAAGTGCCACACAACAAGGTATATAGCCATGTGGAACAATACAGATCTGAAGCAGAGGAAAGATAATGCCAACATTTTTGGCATGTATCTTGAGGAGATGCATAATAAGATAGCATACACATGGAGAATCTCACCAAAAGCGGTGAAGGAGAATGAAGGGACAACAAATTTTAAAGCATCTAGGCACAACATGTGGATACAAGCAAGAAGAGACCCCAAGAAGAAATGGTTGAACATGTAGTACTGTGTCACAACAGAAGAAGTACAATGGGTGATAGGGGAATGACCATATCATTAGAAGGTACCAGTGACTATCAAGAAAGGAACAAAGGGTAAATAACAAGAAGAAATTGGCATGTCACATAAATCAAGTAGTCCAATAGCAAACACCAAGAAAGTAGCAAAGCACACTAAGCCAACAGAAAGTGGAGCGATAGTAAAGAAGCAGAGGAAGAAGGGAAAAATACCTAGGACCTCAGTACTAGGAACTGAGTGGGCGGAAGGAACAAACAGGGAAGCACAGAAAAAAGATAGCATCCCTAGATAAAAGGTAGGAAGTGGAGACATACCAGAGGCAAAGAACCTCATGCAGACAGAAACAACACCAAAAATAAAATCAGTGATGCAGACAAGAGAACAACACAAGAATATGAAGGCACAAAAGAAGGCCCCTTAGCTCATAATAATTGAGGATGATGTAGAATTGGTGGCAGACAAGGTGCAGGATCGAGGAAAAGAAGCTCTATATGTAACATAGTCACAAAAAAAAGAATTGATGAAAAATATGATGGAGGTGAAAGAATTTTTGGAAAGCCTACAGATCAATGTAGCACAACAGAAAGACACAGTGCAGCATGAGAAAATCCATGAGGAAAAGGAGACAGTGCAGACAACAAAAATGGGAAGTGAAACTTTCCAAATCAACCAAGGAATGATACACATAGACAAGGGCACAACGCAAAAACCCTTGAAGGATATAGAGAAATTGGATTTGGTGTTGTCCAAGATTCCAACCAAGGCATTATACAAGCTATAGATTAGTGTCATGAATGAAGTTTAATCAAGGGCTAGATTAGTGTTGTGAATGAAGTTTAATCAAGGGCCAGAACATATGCGATGAACTTAGAGACATCTAGGGAGGTAAAGGAGGTACTAGAGATATCCCTCAAATAAGTGCATCTTGAGAGGGATGAATAAAAACAACACGCGAAGAAAATAGACCAAAGGCTTGAGGAAGTCTTTCAAACCATACCAGACAACGCATTAGCAGAGAGTTAAGTACAAAAGAGAATATCCAAAAGATAGCACATGCTATGGAAATTTACAGACAGGAAATCACAGACCTAATAGAGAAGATGATCCCTAGCACTCCACCAGAGATCAAAGCACAAAGGGAAAAGTAGGTTGTAGAACACATGGAAAATATTGAAGGGGAGCTTAAAAGAATGACAGAACTATATAACAGTACAGCGCATATGTGGACATAATTGCAAGAAGATGTGAAGATTAAAGAATTATACCAGAAGGAGGGAAACATAAACACTATGGTCCAAGACCTGAAGCACAGATAGAAGAATATGGCCACCTTAGATAGGATGAAGAGTGCGCAGGAGATGAAGAACCTACAGGAAGAGTTGAAGTCAATCCAGATGGAGAAGCAATTAAGACAGGCTCAGTTGGAGCCATTGCAGGAAAGGGAAACAATGATGATCACAGAGTTGGAAGCAGCAAAGGTCATCATAGAGCAACTACACTTGGAGAGTGTAGAAGTTTTGAAGGAGCAGATAACAACGCAATTGGTAGAAAGTATTGCAGAAAAACGTCTGTAGGAGAAAGCACAGGTACAAGATTTGACAAGCAGATTTCAGACACTGAAGAAGTCAGTGCAGGAGGAAAACAATACCTGAGTGGCTCGGGACGAGCCACAGGTAACTGGTGCGGGCATGTTGGAGTAGGCTATTTTGGGAGCAAATTTCAAGGAATAAGAAAGAATGCATCAAATGAGGCAGGAAGCTAAGAAATGGACCAAAGAAGCAGTGTGCTCCGGAAATCAAGGAAAAGCAGCGCAAGGAAAAGAAGATTCAAAGCAAGAAACGATTGGATTAAAGACCAACCGCGCATAGGAGGTTGTAAAGTGGACAAATATAATCCACTAGGGTTAAGGATTTTGTAATCAATGTAATGGCTTTAACCCAATTTTGGTAGTATAAATAGGCATTGTAAGATATGAGGAGATCATCTAATTTTGGCAAAGTTAAGTTTAGTTTTGACTCTTTGATATATTTTGAGTCGCAGTATTAGTTTTGGTTGAGAGCTATGGAGCTCATACTTGGACGCTTATGGATTGTAACTTAGGGTTAGGTCGCAATCTGTGGATCTTGGTGAGACACTCATCAACCTCACCTATACTTGTGCATTCCAAATGCACTTTTGATGTAATGCGCGCAGCGCAAATATTTGATGAAGAATAATAAGAAGAAAAAGATCTTTGTGGACATAGCCCAGTGGGGTGAACCATGATAAAACATGGTGTCTCTATGTATGTTTCTCTTATGTGTTTCTTTTATATGATTTATGATGAATGAGTAAGTAAATGAATGAATCTATTAGAGTTAATTTACAACACACACTAGAATAGTTATGTAGAATGAATGTTAATGGTTAAGGGACCAGTAGATCTGATATATATGAAGTAAAAAGGAATTCCTAACATCCCCATGAGCACCATCCCTTCCATGACTGTAGACATCTGGGTCCTGCAGCCATCCATAAGCCATCTTGGGTGAGACTGTGTTGTGCACTCTGTGCACAGTGTTGCCTTCTGGTTTACTAGAACGGCCAATGGTTTCTAGGTTTTTGTTGGAGAACTAAGGTAAAACCTGGATCAGCCCATACATCCAACAATGAGTGTCATAGAATTTATTAAAAGAGAAAAGAATAAAAACAAGTCACTACAGGCAGAACTAACAAAGAAAGAAGAATCTTAGAACTCCAAAGAAGTAGAGCAGATAATCACGAAGCTAAAACTCCAGGAAGAAGAAGACAAGAGGATTAAAGAAGCACTCATAGGCAGTTAGAAGAAAGAGATGGGACCATTGAAGGCCTAGAAATTGAGATAGTCACTCTATGAAAAGGTATTCAGAAGAAGGACATGCAACAAAACAACACCAGGATATTAGATAATATCATTAACAGTCAAAGACCTTACTATGATAGATTTGGATTGGCATACAATCAAACGCAAACAGAGAAAGGTTCAAGATCCAAAATGACATAACAAGAAGTAGAACCAAGAAGCTATGCATAATTTGTCAAAGGTTCCTCGAAAGAAGAAGACATGAAAACTCAAGGGGAAGATTACAGAAACATCGCACCACCTAGAATATTCAAAAGTCAATATCAACAACAGTTAGTTATAGGAAGACCTGAATAAGAATAAGGATTCAGAAGAGCAGCACCATTCAAAATATATTCTACTCCCAGGTATCATACTATTTTTCTTGGTTCAATTTATTCATGTTATAATTTTGGGCACAAAGTTGTGAATTATAGATCCAATACCAAGAACATAAGCAACGATGAGGGCTATACAAGAAATAGTTATCCAATAAGATCTCATGAAGCACAAAGTAGAAGCTACAAGAGATTTGGATCATTAAGTGATGAGGTAGAATTCTACAGGTGCAACAAATTTGGACATATAGCTAGAGATTGCAGACTTATTGTTCCTCCAGGGGAACCAAAGAAGAATATCAATAGTCATAAGTAGGAACCACAAAGGATATGGATAAGAAAGTAGGATCAATTCAACACTGAAGAATGAAATCTTTCTCTACAAGCTCAACATAAGAAATGTGGATGGTATGTTGACAGTGGATGCTCAAAGCATATGACAGATGATAAAGACAGGTTTCTGACATTGAATAAGGAAAGAGATGGATCGATTTCATTTGGAAATGACAACTCAAACAAGATTATTGGAAAGGGCATAGTCAAGCTCGAAAGTAAGGATGTCACTGCAGAAAACGTTTTATTCGTCAAAGACATGAAACACAATCTGCTAAGTGTAATTCAAATGTGTGATCAAGGACATAGACCTTTGTTTGATTCAAAGACGTGCGAGATAAGGAAAGCAGAATCAGGCAAGTTGGTAGCTACAGCTATAAGGACTCCAAGCAACATATATTCTCTAAATGAGATAGGAAAGGAAATATGTTTCTTAGGAAAAGATGATGCAAGTTGGCTCTTTCACAGAAGAATGAGTGACATAAATTTTGATAATCTTGTCAAATTCAGCAAAAAGAAAGCAGTAAAATAAATTCCCAAGATCTCAAAGCCAACAAACATTCTATGCAAGCATTGTCTACAGGGAAAACAGACCAAGAGAAAGTTCAAGTCAAAGAAATATTGCACAAAAAAACCACTGGAAATTATACATACTAGTCTAGTTGGACCGACAAGAACAAAAGGATTGAAAGGTGAACAATACTTCATGTTACTAGTTGATGACTACACAAGAATGACTGCAATTTTATTTCTAAACAAGAAGTTAGAGGCATTCAAAAGCTTCAAGACATACAAAGAGATGGTTGAAATTGAGACAGAGTTGAAAATCAAGTGTTTGAGATAAGACAATGGAGGAGAATTCACATCAAAGGAATTCATGGAATTTTGCAACGAGCATGGGATAAAGAGGCAATTCTCAGTAGCGAGAACACCTCAACAAAATGGATTCGT
>JASDQU010030923.1:21261-34820 GCA_032191745.1 Picea mariana | reverse complement strand
TGTATCCACATAAGTTTATTGCTTAGTTTAGTTCAGTGTGAGAAAGATGTGTGAAATGTTTCATTCTACAGCTAAATTTAGTCTATAATTAAGAGAGGAAGATTGTGATCTGGGTGTGGTTATTTGTGATATTTGCATTAATTATAAATCAGTTTAGATAGAGTAGTGAGCCTCACTCAAGGCTGTTTTAAGAGAATTTGAACTCTATTACTTTCCAGCATGGAGCTAGCCAATGTTATAATCAAATGCCCCCACAACATTGACCAAAACAGCATGGAATTATCCAATGTTGTAATTAAATACCCAACAACATTAACCACAATCAATTGATATTGTGACTTAAGGTAATCATCAACAAATTCACATTCCAATTTCTTTTTAATTCTTTTCATTTCTTGTTCTGGATAGATCTATGAATTAATACGATTTAAGATGGATCATATCTGGTCTAATTTCATCAACCTATAATAGATTTCTCCAATCAATCAATACATACATTCTTAACCATTTCGTCCAGAAGTGGCAGAGCAGGGCCCTCTCTGAAGTCGATCTTGTGGGCAACTCCTGCTTTCTCAATCATAGGCAGCCCCAGATCATAGTTCTCTCTGTTGATGTCCATGGCTAGTATCTGTCATCCCAAACATTAGCCCCTCATTAATTCCAATCCACCAGGATTCAAACATTTTTGGGTATTTGTTCAATATGAATCTAAAGATGATTTATTACCTTTCCATCATCGGGCAATGCAAGGGCTGTGCTGAGAAGCGAGTAACCGGTGTACACCCCAATCTCCATGGTGTTCTTGGCGTTAATGAGCTTCAGCAGGAGGCCCAGAAATTGGCCCTCATCCGCAGAAGTAGTCATGAGGTTCCTGTCAAAATCCAGACAATCAATCCTCGGCTTCTTCACACCATGAAAACTGCCTATGAGAGCTTCTAAAAACCAATTTATATTTGAGAAATGTGGAGACATGGATATAGATCGATAGGTTTAGGGGCTTACCAGGGATGTTTGGCAGTCACTTCCCGGAGCTCCTTCAATGGCTCGGGCTCACGAGGGTACACGCTCGTTTCCAGTATATACTGCAATGTTCACATAGCCATTAGAATTTATTCACCAGGCAAGCATTAACTTGATCAATTACCGGCTGGGCTACTTATGGAAAAAACTCAGAGGTCAATAGGGTTGACAGAAACCTGATAGAGGGCATCGCTCTGCAAAAGACTTTTGTGGCCCACTTCTTGATGGCGGGTAACCTTAGCCGGCTCCTCTACTTGGGTTGTCTGTGCCTTCACCTCTGCAGCAACATCTGTGCTTGCCATTTCCTCAAACCTGCAACACAGTTGAAAACAGATCTAATACCAACTAAAAGTGTAAAAACCCCAACAGTACAAGGCATTCCCAATGGGTCTGCAACTCAGATCTTGCATTAAAAATCCAAATACCCAAAATATCCAACGATCTAAACTATTCTAACCCCAAAGGACTGAACCTTGAAATGCACTTGCGTAAGTACCGACCTGTCTGAACAAGAAAGAAATTCTGCAATTCAATGAATGCGTGTTGCCTCAAAAAGCAATGACGAAGACGAATTGTGTGGAGGAATAGCAGAATGTGGGTAGAATTTATACGAAGATGAGATAGTGGAGATGACTTGGGCTGTTGGAGGGCCCCTCGGGAGTAGGTGGGTAGGCGGTGTCTTATGGTTTTGACCATTAAAACTTTGCTTAAACTTCTCATTCTGATCAACAGTGCCATCGAAATCCCTTCCTTCCTAATTTCATGTGCTTTGTGTCAGCCGCCGTCAGTTTGACCCCGGAACTCCGTCCAAGTCGAGCTCGAACTCGAAACCTCTTACTTAATCTAACAGGTAGGCTAAACCTAATTGCTAGTGTTAAGATCTAAACCACCTACTCTTTACCAACCCCCGAAAGTGACCAGGCTGGACGATTTCTGCTCAATCAATCATCGTGTCGCGTATTTTCCCGGAAGTTGTTCGATTCTGATACCAACCGCATTATCTTTGTTGAGTATGGTTTAGGACAAAGTTGAAGACACGTTTTTATCACAACTCACAACCTCAAAGTACGGAATCTTTCTCCACCCAGCGACTCATCAATTAATAATTTGGCACCGAGAGGYGTGGAAGCGCATACTTCGGGGTTTGGGGAGGGGAGCGGAAGCGATTGTTTTTTTCAGAGTTACAATGTCAAATCTATAAAAGGGTTTTTTTTTTTTTTTTCCAGGAAATACAGTTATTTTGTTATTTAATTTTAAATCAAAAACAACTTTTCAATATATATAAGTTTGAAGCTATTACAACATACTTATTATGAGTTTTATTCGTATCGAGAAGGATAACCATCATTCCTCACAATCACAATAATATTTTTAAGGATATTAATAAGATAAATTTATTTTTTACATAAATTTTTCAATAAATATATTTGATAGGAATTTTGTTAAAAAATTATAAATCTATTTTATTAATAATAAATTTAACTATATATTTTTTTGTTATGGGCTTTGACCATTTTAAAATGGCAAAAAATATAAATCAAGTTGAGTTTGTTATGGGCTGGAAGTTTAGTTTGTTGATGTGTTAACTCACTTCCTTTGAATCCACCCAAAACCTTATAAATACTTGAAATGAATAGAATTGATTAAATGTTTGAAAGTTTGTTTCTATGAATTTAGTTGACATTGATAGAAAAAAGTGTGTTTTGTGTAAATTTTATCAAAYATTACAGATTTATGATTAAAGTTAGTAGCATTTTGAGTTGTAACCAAGCCACAAAGTGACAWTGCAAAAAGAGATGTTCGAACATGCAAACATAGGGCACTCAACTTAGAAATTCATTCGTGTTGCATTTTTCTTGCCAAGGATTTGTGATYAAAGATAGCRATGACTTGTAGTGCAAGCAAGGAGTAGAATTGGCAYGCAAGGGAGTGCTAGAGTATGTGTAGTATGTGTAATGTGGCCACTGAGGCGAGAGATTCATCTGTGATACATTCCCCTTATTAGGGATCTATGACCATGGTTAGTAGCGACTCACATCACAACCAAAGAGTGGAATGTTGTTGCAGAAGAAGGTGCTTGAGTATGCAAAAAGCASTATCCACTTAAGTGAGAGATTCCTTAGCATTGCATTTCCCTTGTTAAGGATTTATGATTCACAYCACGAAAAAAGAGGAAACTATCAATGTGCATGATGTGTTGGTTGTGGAGCCTGATTATCTTCCTGATTCAAAGGTCTTTTGTTTTCAGCTGTGTTTATACCCCATGAAGTATTTACACCCTAGAAGTATGTACACTCTTCCACGCGGGGGAGTGCAGGGGGGGGGTTACCCCCTCTATGGGGTTCGGGGGCGAAGCCCCCGAAGGAAAAATTGCCTTGTAAAAGTATATTGTAATTTGATTGTAAATCTGGACCATTCATTATAAGGTCGCAGATCTAATGGTAGAAATTATGTTAGGGTTTTTTGCCCTAGAAGGCAACCCTCTATTATGAGGGAAATGTATTGTAGCTATGCAACATGGCGAAGATTGTACTCTGAGATGAGAGACTGTGAGAGAAAGAAGAGGAAGTTACAGCGGGTTTGTTGTAGGTTGTATCCCTTCATATGCTAGATAATAAAGGAAGGACCTAGCAATTTCTCTGGTGGACGTAGCCCGCACTGGGTGAACCACGTAAATCTGTGTCTCTATTGTATTGTGTATCTTCTGTGTTTTGTTTCCGCATTTGTTTTATTTTATTGCTCCACAGTCTTATTTTTCTAACATGATGGTGTTGGAGTATGCATAAAATGACTATTGAACTAAGAAATTCATAGGTAGTGTGTTTCCCTTGTTAAAGAGATATGAAATGCAACCTTTCACCAAACACCCACACCATCATAAAATGCAACGTTTAACCAACCACCCGAACCGTCATATAATGCAAACTTTCAACACACCCTTACCCTCATGGAGGAAGGTGCCAAAGTATGCATAAAGTTGTTAATATACTAAAAGATTCATTAGTGCTACATTTCACTTGCTAATGATTTATGATTAGAGATGGTGGTGGCTACCTGCACCAAAACCAAGGAGTGGATTGTCAATGTGCAAGAAGGTTCTCAAGTATGTATAAAGTAGTCATTGAGGTAAGAGATTCATTAATGTTGCAATGTTTCATTTCCCTTGTTAGGGAATTGTGATCAAAGCTAGTAGTCATAAGCATTGTAGCTAGCATTTATGGATAAGGCGGTGTTCTTGTGCATAAAGTAGCCACTAAAATGAGAGATTCATCAGTGGCTCATTTTCTTGATCAAGGATTTGTGTTCAAAACTAGTAACTTTCTACATTGTAGACAAAGTATGCTCTATTGACGTACAAGGTGGTGCCAAAGTATGCATAAAATTGTCGCTAAGAGATTGGTTCTACATTTCTTTGTGAAGGATTCATGATTAGAGTTAGTATCAATGACACCAAATCCAAAGAGCAGAATGTCAACATATAAAAAATAGACAAAATACACATAAAGTAGTGAGATTATTCTTTTTTCAAAATTTATTATTAAAATTAGTACATAAACATTTAAATTTGATGTTTATCAAAACAATTAAATATTAAAAAAAAAATCAAAAATGAAAAAATGGAAAAAAAAAAAATTATTCCTCAAAAAATTCAATCCCTTATAAATTTTAAATTAATATAAATCTTAATAAATTTTATGTTTTTTTTTAAATGATTGTTTATAATTTAAACATAATGAAATCAATACTACCTACAATAACTACCCATACTAAATTGTAAATGTCACTTTCAACATAATAAACTACATAGTAACTCAATACTATTAAACATATCTACCCCATACTAAATTGTAAATACCACATTCAACACAACCTATATCACAACCAAAAATACAAATTAAAATAAAAGACTTTTATATACCCCATATTATACTAAATTAAAATGAAAGACTTTTGTATACCCCATATTATACTAAATTGTAAATGTCATTTTCAACAAACATAACTTATATCACAATTTAATACTACCATACATGTCTACCCCTACTAAATTATAAATACCACTTTCAACACAACAACCTACATGACAACCAAAAATACAAATTAAAATGAAAGAATTTTATATACCCAACACTAAATTGTAAATGTAATTTTCACCAAAAATAACTTATATCACAATTCAATACTCCCATACATTTCTACCCAATACTAAATTAAATTGTAAATACCACTTTCAACACAATAACCTACATCACAACTAAAAAAAAGTTAAAATAGAATAATTTTATTTCTTTTATCTAGTAAGTATGAAACAATTTCTATATTATATATCAAAATATTTAAAGAATTTTTAAGGAAAATATTATCAATTAAAGAATTTATTAAGGAGAATATTAAAGTGCATAACCTTTGTTTATGAATAATTCAAGCTGGATGTGTCTGTCCAACTTCAAAACCAGAGTATGATGAATAATTCAAGCTTGATGTGTCTGTCCAACTTCAAAACCAGAGTTTGATAGAATTTAGAAGGAGCAACAATCGTTTGATATGTTGAATTCTTTTTCAAACTATATTGACATCACCATTTACCTAAAAGATACTTGCCACTCCTACATAATATGTTCCTTATTTCAACCCGTTCCCAAAGTATCTTATTATAATGTAACATATGTTATTATAATGTAACATAGGTCATTGAAGACATCATCTCACACAAGTGTCATCACACACGTGTCAAACACCTTAGATTAGCCTCACAACTTTGTCACAAACTCATATGCAATTTTGAAACAAAGCCGAAAGTAATCAATTTGTGTGGCCATGGCTAGTTATGGGATAGGGGGCATTTAAGTTTATTTATTTGTAATTAATTTTTAATTTAAATTTGATAAAAAAACAATGGGAAATCATAGTTTTTTTCATAGTTCAAGTTTTAATATTAGAGAAACTTTTTTTTTCATAGTTCAAGTTTTTGAAAAATGCTATATCTATTGTGGAGGTGTCCTCGGGGATGGATAAGATGGTGACAAAACAAAACTTTTTGTGTTTAGAAAATTTTGTGGACAATGTTACCTTTCCTTCTGGGGTAGGGGGGAAACTACTATTTTTTCACCTGGTTTTCATGGCACTTTATCTGTCTTGGAGATGCTTCCTTTTTGGCCCCCGAGCCCCGTCGACCCTGCACTGCCTCCTACTTCCTCTTCTGTGGAGTTTCCATAGGTGGCTTCTCCCACACCTGTTGAGTCTGTACCTATCCCTGGATGTCGTGAATGGATGATACTTCGTTGAATGCTATTCTGGACTCCCTTATTCCTTATTTGCGTGACAATAATCCTCCAGCTCAGTTACCAACCTATTTTAGGAATGCAATTTTTTATCCTTCTACTATAACTAGAGAGACTAGTACCACAGTTTCTCATCCTGTAGAGACAATTTCTGGTCACAAGGACTGGGAGTAGAATATTCTCTGGTAAAAACAAGAAGCGCTCAGAAGAAAATTTAAGCGACGACTACTTTATCTACTATTACTGAGCCTTCCTCTTTCGACAATGGGGCACTTAGAGCAGTGAAGGCCCTAGCAAGGGATAAGTAATGATTTTACTCTCCCTTAATCTCAAAGGGGTTGGGGGCACCCTAAAATCAGCCTGTTTCGTCGTTTATTGGATACTACCCGTCCTGATATTGTTTTCCTTCAGGAAACCCTAGTCCATGAACAAAAAGCTCGGTCTTTTATGATTAACTTTTGTCCTTCTTGGGTGTCATGTGCAGTTAGTTATGTTGGCACTTCAGGCGGTCTGTTGGTTTCGTGGGATCCTTACCTTTTTAATCTAGTACCTTACCTCACTTGTGGTGGGATTTTGTTAACAAGTTTTGTTATTGCAACAAAGAGGGAGATCAATTTACTTAATATTTATGGTCTGTGTTTGGAGTGTAAAAATTTCTGGAATCAACTAGCGAATAATGGTTTGATTTCTATTAAAAATCTAGTGGTAGCGGGGGATCTGAATTTAACTATCTCAACTGAGGAGGTATGGGGCGAGCCTGCAAACTCGGGACCACTAGTGGGTTTCTTCAGAGCCTTCTTTCAAGCTCACAAACTTATTGATGTGCAGCTGGATAAGATCGTTCCAACCTAGAGAAATGGGCGCTCGGGTACCTATTCTATAGCTAAGCGACTAGAAAGGATTCTTGTTTTGGAGGATCTTTTATTTAGTGTGGGTCTTTACAGATCCTGGGTGGAGTACCCCTTTGTCTCGGACCATGCTCCAATTCTATTGCAATTGGAGATCTTTCCACCTTTCAAGGCACATCCCTTTAAATTCAATTCACAGTGGCTTTTAGACACAGATTTCAACAGTTTGGTATATAAAATATGGAGTGATCAGAAATATTTATCGGAAGGTGCGAAAACATCATTTAATCTGGAAATTGAAGGATATAAAATCATGTACTAAACTCTAGGCAAAAGAAACTAAGAATTGGGATATAAAATTGTTGGAGGAATTGGAAGGTAAAATAAAAAAGAATTTGCAGATGTTGTTGGGTGGCACTAAGCACCCGGAGGTGGAGACTAATCTCATAAATCTTGAATTTGAGAGGAATAAGTATCTAAAAGMAAAGGAGGAATTGTGGCGTCAAYGGAGTCGGGSTATTTGGGTTCAAAGTGGTGACCAAAACACGAAGTTCTTCCACCAGTTTTCCAGTCACAGGAGAAACAATAAACATATTTGGGAGATTTGAGACGACACTGGGACTGTTCACAGTGGCCAAGAGGCGATAAAAGTGGAGGCAGTGAATTATTTCAAAAATTTMTTTAAGTCCCTGGATCAATCTCACCCAACTGAACAAGTTGGGGTGGYRGGCCTATTCTCCAGATTGATAAATGAKGAGGAATCGAGTGCTCTCCATAAACCAGTTACACTGGAGGAATTGAAAGAGGTTTTATCCCTGTTTAAAAAAGACAAAAGTCTAGGGCCTGATGGCTGGACGGTGGAATTTTTCATTCATTTCTTTGATCTGGTGAGCRAGKATCTATTAGCGATGGTTGAGGAATCKCGGTCTAGTGGCCATATTACAGGAAGCCTAAATTCTACTTTTTTAGCTCTAATTCCAAAAGCTAATAAACCAGTAAACTTYGGGGATTTCAGACCTATTTCTTTGTGTAATATTGTTTATAAAGTTATCTCCAAAGTTATAGCAATCTGGATTAAACTAATACTATCAAAGGCTCGTTTGACCGAGCAGCTGGGTTTCCTGGAAGGTCGCCAGATCCATGACGCTATTGGAACAACACATGAATGCTTACACAACATCAAAAAGAAAAATTCTAAGTCCCTCATTCTGAAGCTGGACCTTCAGAAAGCTTATGACTGTGTTAATTGGGATTTTCTAAGGATGATTTTAATCCAAGTGGGTTTTGGAACTCATTTGACAAACTGGATTATGAGTTGTGTGGAGTCAGTGTCCTTTGTTGTTTTAATTAATGGGGAGGCCACTAATTTCTTCATAAGTGGAAGAGGATTACGACAAGGGTGCCCTTTGTCACCCTTGTTCTTTATCCTCGTTATGGAGGGTCTGAGCTTATTATTAAAAGAAAGTCTATGGGAGGGGAAATTATCAGGCATAAAAGTCTCCAGACTTATCAAAATCCTTCACTTATTTTTTGTTGATGATGTTTTAATATTGACAAATGATTCCTTGCAGGAGTGGGTGGAGATTGAGAGTCTTATAAACATGTTTTTTATTGCCTCTGGTTTAAAGGTAAAAGCAACAAAGTCGACAGTTCATTATGCAGGTCTATCGGAGGCAGAACTTTCCCCTTACAAGATTTTAGTTCTGTATAATTTCTCAGATCTCTCCATGGGCTTCAAATACCTCGGTTACTTTTTAAAGGATGGATTACAGAAAGAGGAAGATTGGAATTGGCTTTTGGCCAAGGTGGAAAAGAAGATAGGGCACTGGAGCTATAGGTGGTTATCCTTGGGTGGAAGATATATTTTATGTAAGTCTGTTCTGGAAAGCCTACCGGTATATTGGTTATCACTTGCTTCCATACCATTCTCCATTTTAAACAAACTAAGGAAAATACATTTTAATTTTCTCTGGAACGGGATTGGCAAGACTCACCATTATCATCTCTATCGATGGGAGACTCTGGCCAAACCAAAACACAGTGGTGGATGGGGTTTTAGAAATGTTTTTTTCCTTCAGTAAAGCTTTGGCTATCACTACTCTTTGGCGTGTACTAATGAAGGATGGAATTTGGAAAAAGGTTATAAAGGATAAATATCTCCCTTACACTACAGTAAAAAACTGGCTCAGATCGGCTTCTTTCCACCAGCCAATGACATCAAAAATCTGGAACAGTCTTTTAAAGTCTGTACACCTGATTACAAATTAGTTGAGCTAGAATCATGGTTCGGGGCATCATGTGGTTCTTGGTAGAGATAGAATTCTGGGATTGGGAGACATTTCTTTTCTCTCTCAATCACTTATTGATACTCTTAGACGTAAATATATTACATTTTTAGCTCAGTCTTGGAGACATCATGAACATGACTCCTTATTGACATATTGTGTTAGTAGTTCGAATCTGGATATTACTGGTGATTTGGCAGCAGAGTGGGAGCGCTTCTGTCATGCCCTACAAGCTACAAGAGAAACTATCCATGATAAGGAAGATAATTTGATGTGGATTGGGGGTGACTCATCAGGTTCTCTCATGGTAAAAAACGCTTATGTGGCACTTTTATCTACACAAAATTTGTTGATCCTTACAGGGTGGAGAAAAAGCTTATGGAAGTGGGACATCCAACAAAAAATTAAGCTTTTTCTGTGGCTGGCAGTGGAGAATAAAATTTTGACTTGGAAAAATCTACAACAAAGAGGATGGATAGGCCCAGGTCATTGCCAGTTATGTAAGGGGGATACTGAAGAAACATCTCACATGTTCATCCACTGCTCTTTTACTAAGTTTATTTGGAAAAAAATACAAACTATCAAAAAGTTCAAAAATGTATGGAAAGGGAATTCTATAGTCGAATGTCTCACAAATTGGACAGCGGAAAAGACTGTACCATCCTATTTAACTGGACTTATATGCTGGTATATATGGTTATAAAGGAATTCTGCAATGTTTGAAGGAAAAGAGCCATCTACTCAAGCGATTGTCATCAAGACTCTTGGCTCACTAAAAAATCCAGAGGTCTCAAAATCTCCTCCCTCTATTCGTGCTTACTTGATAGCTCATCATCATGATTCGACTGTGGCTTGTTTTGACGGGGCAACACTTTCAAATGGGAATTGTTGTGGGGCGAGAGGAGTCTTAAAAATTCAGATTCAACAGTTTATAGGTGGTACTTCAATTGCGGGGAAGGCACAAATACGAAGGCAGAGCTAATGGGCRTTTGGGCAACTTTATTGTTAGCAAATCATTTATSTATTCATAAGAGTCAGATTCTGGGAGACTCAAAAGTTATAATAGATTGGATAAACAAAAAGAGTGAATTGCGGGCTTGCACTATTGAAGGGTGGAATCAAAGAATCATGGCCTTAAGATGTAAGTTTCTTGAAATCAGATTCGAGCACATCTWTCGTGAATTCAATAAGGAGGCAGAYTTTCTCTCAAAGAAAGCTTTACAAGAACCTGAAGGAGTTATCACTTATTTCAAATGGACAAATGGATTGGAGGGCCAAAGGAGCCATATCAATATTTATTAGCTTCAGTCTACTAATCCTTCTATTTTGCAAAAAGACTTTTCAGATTTGATAATCCTGTCAGTTTTTTGTTTTTACAAAAAATTGCTTACATACTCTGGGTGACCAAAGGGTATATATGTCTCAAGTTTTTCTTCCTTTTGAAGTGTTTGGTCTTGTATGGACTTCTCCCGGATGTAAACTATTTTGAATCTTGCTATTATTGTTTGTGGACAGTTTTGTAACTAGCTCTTGATGACAGCTATGGTCTAGCAGATGTAAAAAATTATATTTTACTAATATAATTGAGCTAATTTTCTATTGGAAAAAAGTGTTTGTTTCATCTTAAAACAATTGAAAAGAAGAATGGATTAAATAAAACTTTTGTTATGTTGTTGAGCTAAATTTGATATAAGTTATTAGAATTGAGGTATTTTAAATATTTATAAAGTTTTAATTGAACATAAATAGAACATATAAGAATTTGTGTTTTGACATTATGATGAAAAAAACATTTAACCAAATCTTAATATAGTTGTGGGATCGCAATTTGCTCATGTTTAAGTCAATATTGAAATTTCTTATGTTATAGTCAATATTGAAATCTCTTATGTTATGTTGTTTTTCTCGTTAGAGATGTTTGTCACTTGTGGGGTTAGCATTTCAATTATTGGCCAATAAACCACAATCCAGGGGTTTAGGCTACACCAACCCTTGACATGGCTAGATTTTTAGGTGTCTCCTCTCGACTAAACACACCATAAAAGTGTTGAACTCAAATCGCCTAATAAACAAAATCCACACCTTAACTGATTGAACTAGCGAAAATTATCAAATCTCTTATATCATGTTAAAATAAATATTTATACAAAATTAAGTGTTAAATTTCATAACTCCACACTAATCACAAATACAAATACTAATATATATATATATATTAATTAAATTATAATAAATAACATTTTATTTACTAAATGAGTTTTACCTTTCATTTAACTACAACCCTAAACCATTAAAAAGTAAGATATATATTTCACCAAATTCATAAAAACATACACTTGCCCTCGATTATCCTTATTAGTCCCTTCCCTTCGGGCTGCAGGGACTATTAGTAATCGATTTTGCATTCACCTATTATCATGGCACGAAAACCAAGTAATTTAACCATAATTTAACCAAAGTTTCAATCGTTTCATGTAATTTTCCAATTCATATTTATTTTATAACTCTAAGTTTTAAGTTTTACTCCTTATTTGGCCTCATATCGAGGCAAGGGGCTTCAAACTTAAGGAAATAATGTTTGAAACTTGGTGAACCGGATATGTAGGAAGCAACTGGAATTAATGCTAAGTTCCAACTTAGCATTGATTCCAAACATTAAATGTGTAATATTTTCTTATGCATAAGAAGTAACCTTCTCTGGTGAAGACTCATAACTCTCTTGGGTGAGCTGCCAACCCTATGTCTCGTGAACTGCCAAGTGTGATCCCACTAACTGCCAAGTGTTATCCCACTTGCTCACTTGCAAGTGGCTTGTGATCACTATAAGTATCTTTGCTCTATTTCTCTTCTTCCTCGCTTCTTCCTCACACACCTGAACCCCACTTATCCATCCCTATCCATCCCCTGATCCTTTTTCTTCGAGAGATGATCTTCCATACATCCAACAAAGAGAAGCGCAACACAANTTGCCAAGTGTTATCCCACTTGCTCACTTGCAAGTGGCTTGTGATCACTATAAGTATCTTTGCTCTATTTCTCTTCTTCCTCGCTTCTTCCTCACACACCTGAACCCCACTTATCCATCCCTATCCATCCCCTGCTCCTTTTTCTTCGAGAGATGATCTCCCATACATCCAACAAAGAGAAGCGCAACACAATCAAGCGAACCTTAATCCTCCATTTCTCTTCTTCCTATCCAAGCGAACCTTCATCCTCCACTGCTCGATCTACCTGCACTTTTTCATGAAATAACCTTCCAGCTGCAATATGTCAAGGATAGAGAGCTTCCACCTGCAATATGTAGAGGAGAGAAAGCTTATCATTATATTAGAAGGAATCATTGTCACCAATTAACTGTCACCAAGAATTGAGTTCTACAAAATAGAAGGTGAGTGAAATCAAATATAGAGCTGGAACTTTCACATAATTTTTTTTTCTTAAATTTACATAAAAAAAAAAAAATTCTTCAATAGAGATACAGTATCTTCAATTTAATAGAGATACAGTATATTTGTGATAAAAAAAATCTAAAGATATTGTCTTTAATTCAATTTTATTTTTTTCAATTCTACAAAACACAAATTGGAGAAATGAAAACTAAGCTAGTAGGGAGCTTACCATGATTTCTGCTATGATGCAAGGTTGTCTCGGACAAAATCCAATTATGTAGACAAGAACAATGATATGGGATCTGATGTATGATAAAATGGAGTGCACACTGCAAAGACTGTTAGAATATAATGGATGTGCTCATTTTACCATTGACAATATCTCTATTGTCACCCAACCATAGGCCGAAGCCACCCTCCGAGCACCTTAACCTTGACATAGAATCACTCTGAAAGAAGACCCTAGGCTAGATAGCCAAACAAAGGGTAGCACACATTTACCCAAGGATAACGCACCAACAAGAGCTGATCAGATAGTCCAAACCCTAGCCAAGAGATATTCCAAGCCAAAACATAACTGCTAGCTGCAACAGCTGCACCAGAAGCTCTCCTCAAACCTGCACACAAAACTGGGCACTGTAGTGTGCACAAGTGCTGCTCTACAATTCTGAGACTGCTTGTCAAAATGAAGATTGGCCTCATGTATTTATAGTAATTTTGGCTAACTGCCCGGGT
>JASDQU010030922.1:11140-22404 GCA_032191745.1 Picea mariana | reverse complement strand
CCAACAAAACAATACCCTACAATTGTTTATTATAATCAAATATTTACTTTGTTTTAGGTAGTTCAGTTACAAGGGAGTTTTATGTTTTTGATATCTCCAAATATTACATAGTATAATATACTAGGTGTTATTATTTATTATTATTTTTTTATCTTATTTATAATTAAATAATTATAATTATAATGAGATAAAAACATTTAATTTATTTTTCATATTTATTTAAATTTAACTAATAATAATTTATATATATCGATTAATAGTAAATAATTAATATATTTTTATTATTAAAATAAATTATTTAAAAAAAAAATCCCCAAAAATTAGTTTTTATAATCAAATGCTTTCAACATGATACCCAATTCACTGATTAATTAGAAAAAACCAAAGTTAGTGTCCTAATTTAGTCTTCATATATAATTATTAGTCCTTGCTATATATCATCCAATTCATCTTTGACCATTCATTAGTTTGTCTTTGAATATAAATATTTTTCTTGTTGTCCAATGTTATACATATGTTTAATAAAATAATTATTTTTTCATAATATTTAAATTACTTTTATCACACAATTGATTGGTTGACAAATTCTATGTCTTTTGGGATAGCTCTAACAAAATTATCTTACCTAAGTTTTGAGTTTTAATTATTGAATATCCACACAATGCAATTTTTTTTCAAACATAGATAACCTAAGTTTGGAGTTGTAATCTTAGATAACTATGACATCTATTCATTGAGGTCATTAAATTCATGTTAGTGGAATAAATACATGAATTGCAATTATTTTTTCATAATATTTTTTTAAGGATTGCCTAGCCTCTTTTTTCCATCTCCACTTTTCTTATCTCCTAATATATTTTAGGAGTTTTCTGCTATCTTATACCCCACCCAAACCATATCTATAACTCTATAACTCACATAGATGGTTGTGCATATCACTTCTTGGTAGATCATCCATGAATGGAGTTCCATCATTTCCTTCTAGCTCTCTTAATGGTTGTGATATCTTAAACAATAATCGACCATGATTCGATCTCATGGTAATGAAGTTGGATGCATGCATAATGAATTAATGCAAATTCAAAGCTTAACCAATCCAATGACATATACGTGTATAAATGTGAAGTGGATTACTCAATTCAAGTTTTGGCCCTTTTTAAAGCACTAATTACATTGCAACTGTTTTGATTATAAATCCATGCTAGTGGTAATGATATGTTTTGATTGCAAATTCTTGGGCATGGTAATGATATATATGAAAGGTTTAGTCCCAACTTTTTGTAAATTATCATAGCTCATCTTGTTAAAAATTATCCCAAAATAGTTATTGATATATTTCTTCTAGTAAATGTGCATAACTTTAATTTGAAATTAGTGATTATGTTTTAGATTATGTGATATATATATATATATATAACAATTACAAAATTTAAACATAGTAGAAAAAATTAATAATTACAAAATCTACACAAAATAGACTAGGTCACCATAAATATTAATAAAATAGAATACAACTAAAATTAAATTAATATTATATAAAACCAAAATAATGGCATTCAAGTCAAATACCATACTATTTTAAAATATGAGGAAATAATTGTATGATCCTTATTCATATGGTTAGGAATAAAGTTACATTATCGAATTTATTGAGTCATTATCCAATAGCTTTAGAGAGTTAAAAAATAATAACAATCTGATAAGTGGATGATTACTTGAGCTTATATTTCTATTTAAGCACAAAATCTCTTCACTATATAGTAATATGTTAACCTTTGTAACTATTAAGTTTATTAATTATGTGTGATAATCTTAGTTTAGGTGGCATAAGAAACAATTCATTAATTTTATCTTTCTTTTACATAATCATTGCATTTTTCATAAATAATTTAACATATAACATTATAATTTCAGAAGTTAATATTAAGCTCAGACCTATATAGACATATTTTTTATTTAGCACATCTCCTTTCAATTTTATTGACTATTTATTTTATATAATAAATAATAATTGGTTGACAATTTATTTATATGAAATTTGTTGTCTTATATTATAACAAAAGACTGCCATTATTTATGGGTTTTAGTATAATTTTTATTGCTATTATAAATATATTTTAAGTTATTTTGATCAATTATGCCAAACTACTTCACCTACAACACTCTTTTTAAAAACATAGTCTAATACAATTTTGGTATAGTTATATGTATCTTCAAAATAATAATATGCAAATTTTGTAATTCAAAAATATACATGAATTCAAATTTATGCATCAAAATGAATTCAAATCTATGCATCAAAAGTTATTGGGCATGGATAGTTGTGCTTCAATAACACTAATTAATTGAAATTAACCCACCATAATTAGCCCACCATTTTCGATAACAATGTAGATAGCATTATTGCTTAATACTGAAATATTGTGAGTTTTATCATTTCTAGTCTAACATGCCTAGGTTGAAAAAAGTGTGTAAGAGTTTATGAAACATGGGACTTTTTTTAGTGGACAATGCTCTAATGGTAATGAAGAAAGTGTGTAAGAGTTTATGAAACATGGGACTTTTCTAGTGGACAATGCTTTAATGGTAATGAAGAAAGTGTTGGTATTCATGATTTATAGGAGCATTGAAATAGTCAATAATTTATTTAGTTGACCACTATAAAGGACCGTTGACAAATAATTTAATAAGATTTATTTTATTTCTAGTTTTAATGTATTTATAAATTTAATTATATATTAAATATAAAAAGTTTATATTTTTTTTTTAATTTATAAGTAAATCAGATTGGGATAAAATCAATACTTCTTTTAAAACTTCACACTTTTAATGACACGTTGAATTATACAAATTAGTTTTTTATATTTTTATAATTATATAAAATAATTAGATGACTAATATTTTAAAAAATTGTATTTGTAATTGTAATTTAAATTATAAATTATAAAGATGATTTAAAAAAATATTATGTTTTTTTGTATTTTCATATATGCGAAGAAAATAAATTATACGGGTGGCAAAAGGTAAAAACTAAGAACGAGGAAAAGATAAAATATATTTTTTTAAAAGATAAGAAATATTAATAGTATAATTATTTTTAATTCTTGAAAGCGTTATTAGTATATACACTTATTTTTGTATTTTTTTCATAGATATGTGTGTTCATGAGAAAAATAAATAAATGGGAAAGATTAAAATATTCTTCATAAAATATCTTTTTAGGATTTGGCTATAGCATCAAGTTCACTGCGAAAGAAGCAAGTTCATTATGTTTTTCTTTAAGTGAGGAGGAAACATGATAAATAATAGAGTTACAAAACTCAAGTTTCATTTTATGTTATTAAGGGTATGGTAAGTTATGGAAAAAGGTTTATATTATTAAGGGTATGGCAAGTTAGGGGAAAGGTTGATTCTTAAATTAGTTTGTATCACAACTTTTTTTTGCTATTTTATCCATTCTAAAGTATTTTAAAAGGTTATTTCAATTACCAATTTTATTATGAAGATCATGAACATTTATAAGATTTAAAAAAAATTTCATTAATGATTGCATTAATATTCTTTTCTTTAAACTTCATAAGTATATAAAATTTAATAGTATTAATATTATTAATTTAAATGTTTGTGTTTATATTTTAATAGTGAAGGTCACCCCTTTTTGAGTCATTCAACTTAATCAATTTATATTTATATCTGAGTTATGAATTTAGACTTCACATACAAGTAAGTAGTTAAGAGAATCATGTAAGGATTATTGCATTTCACTTTAAAGTTATAGGTCATAAACTATTTTTGGATTTGTTCAATTTTATTCCAAATTTATCTAGAAATACCATAGAACCAAAATTCAAATTGCTATAAAAATAATCCAGGTAATAAGGCATTAAAAATGGAGTGTTCAATTTTTAAATATCTATTTCAAAACCATAATACGATTTTCAACAACTATTCTACTTTAAATGAGAATTTATATCCATAGCCAAGTATTTGTACAGTCAAACCTATTCAAGGGTGTTATCATTATACAAAATTAAAGGATAAATTATTTTCTTACATTTAATTATTATTTTGGTTTAAACTCATTACTTTTGGAGAATTGATAGAGAAATTTGATTTTTTTTTTAAGTTTATCAAAATGTTTTGTATGAAGAACAATATCTTGAAATAATGATAACTAGTATGATCATACAACCATGTTTTTTTTTTTGTAAATAAAAAAGAGTTTGTATTACTTTAAGATGTCAAAAAAGCGACACATGTCCAAACATACATCAAAACCTGCCACATGTTCTACCGCATGTATGGAAACCAGAACAAGTGGCCTGTAATGTTCACAGGAAAGCCAGTATATCAGAGTTCGTCTTCAACAAATTTTGACTATAAATGCATCCTAGCTAAAAATGATAACATAATAGTAAAGAAACTAAAATTGAGGCGAACCCAGACTTCCATCATTGCAGGCAGTGAAGGCGAACGACTGGCAACATATTGGGCATCGACTCTTCGGAAGCTCGCTTGACAGGGAATCAAATAACATGTCCAGACGTCTGTTGAGGGCATGTTGGCTGTGAAGTTGGTTAGCCATATCTTGTCTCATCTCAAAGATCATATTTAAATGGTCCTCCGTAAGCCTATGAGGACTGGGAAAATGGTGGCGTGACAAATTCGGATGGCCTGCCTCGCTTGTATGTTGATTTCTATGGGTCTCCTCCTCGACCCTGCAGTCATCCCAATCAATCCCAGGGGCTTCATTGTGCGGTCCACTGAAAGTGGGGGATGCTCCTTACATGAAGTCATCTTGCTTCTGTGGAGGGATTTCCTCCTCCACCACACAACCTGCAACAGTAATATCCAGATAATTCAAGGGGAGGGCAATGTCGGTTAGTGTTTCTTGCTTCGTGATGTCCTCCTCCTAGTTAGGAGGAATCTCCTTTTCCACTATACAACCTCCATAATTTAGCTCAGGGTCAGGAAAATGGGGCTCAGGATGGGCACCATCGCGCCAACTTTGGTGAGAATAAGGATAACAGACATAACTACTTCTAGGATTGGGAAAAAGAGAGGGCGAGCTTGTGCGCCAGTACTGAACTACCAGACTGTAGTAGGTCGGCCCATGTTTGGACTTACCTCTCTCATGAGGCATGACTTCGACACCATTGGGAGAGGAATTGAAGGAGAAGATGGATGCAGGGGAAATAAAATTGATAGAGAATGTAGGTGGAAAATGTGGAGCCAAGGAAAAACATTGGAGATAAGTACCACACAAAGAGATTACATGTGTGATGACAAGAGAAATCATATTTTTGGGATCCATGAATGTTGAGGTGATGTTGCCTTGCTGCATTGTACCATCTCTGGATGGCCAAGCCCGATGCACCATTAAACTTCCTTGACTATCCCAATGCACTAACTCTTTGCTAGAATGAATTTTAGGCATAGTGGATTGACGAAGGGGGAGGTTGGTGGTGAGGGGATTTAACTGCACTCGTCGCTAGACTGTCATGTATCAATTGCTCGGCATGTGTCACCCCATCTAGGGGACCATATAGCCATGTTAATACTGTTATACCCTTGCTTAAATTTTATTTAGTGATGCATATTTCTTAGAGTCTATTTCATAAATTAAATATATATTTAGTACATATGGATTTTCAAAAATCAACAAAGAAAAATTGAAGAATATTAAAAAAAAATCATTCACGTTTTTAAAAAAAATCAAATCTATAACTTTTTAGTTTTGTAAAAAATATTTCTAAATATAATGAATTTTGAAAAATATAAAAAACTATGATTTTTTTTTTTTTTTGATGATGATGATGGTTAACATCCAATGACACTAGAATTGGTCTATTAGACCTTAAGAAAAACAAGAGACTACTTGGATTTCTTTAAAATATTATTTCAATGCTTGAAAAACATTAAGAGAAGTATTACAAGATCACTAAATTTTTTATGACTTAGAAGGCTAGGAAGGTCGTTATTGTGAAAAATATTTGGAAACTGGGATCTAATTTGGGTATACACAGGGAATTCTAGAAGAAAGTGTTTTTCATATTCAACCCTCTTGGTCTCACAAAGGTGACAAATTCTTTCTTTCCATGCTATTTTGGGGATTGTACAATGCTCGATTTCACTATGAAGCTCATGAGAATTAGTACTTATTTTAGAAATATTGATTCTCTTCTTTATGCTAGTCAATACAAAGAGATGCTTTTGATATTTAAGGTTAGGGTTAATCACCTTCTTATAATATCTTAATTTCCTTTTATCCTCTAATTCTTTATCACATCGTAGATTCTCCATAAATTTAGCTTGTACATTACTTTTAATATCATTAGTATTATGCAAAATAACTTCTTCTTTTATTTCCTAATGATTTAGCCAATACTTGACATGATTATGCCATCCCCACTTGAGTTGTTAGTGATTTTGGCTAGATTCTGAAGCAATTTTGGGTAGCCTCTTGTTATCCACGTTGTTTATCTTGTTCTTGTACATTAATTACCTAGTCATAGTTGTGCTCTCAATGGGGGAAATAATTTCTTCGACGAGGAGGATAGGATAGGGTGCATTGCTCTTAATTTTGATATTATAAGTTATAAAAATCTTTTGGATCTTCTCTATCTTTCTCTAGGATTCTCGAGAGATACTACATCCCCAAAATTCACATCTATATAAGATCATGGGAGAAAATAGTCTCAAACAAGATTTTTTTCTTATCCCATAACCAAAGTTCTGCTAATTTACAATTATTTTCAAGCCCGTAATAAGCTTTCCACCCTATATTTATACTTTTTTCAATGTTATAGTCCCAATTGAGATTCTAATGAATATCGATTCCAAGATACTTGTACGAAAGAACTTCCTCCAAGATATTATTGTCATATACAAAATTATCAAAAGTGATCTTGTTGGATTTAATTATCATGACCTTTATTTGGTTATTGTTCACAGCCATGCTTATACTAGAGAAGAAGCCCTTGAGGATTCTAAGTTGCTTACTAAGGTCATATGGATTCCTTTCCATAAGAACAATATCACCGACATAGAGAAGAATGATGATGACTATACTAGAAAGAGTTGGGCCAATGCAACCTATGACTTCCAAACAATCTTCTAACTTGTCAATATAAATGCCAAAAAGGTTAAGGGAAAGGGGAAAACCTTGCTTGACTCCTCTATTGCAGTTAATTTCTTCTGACCAACCCTCAGTGCTCCTAAAATTGACAATAATGTTCAGATACAACCTTACTATAACAACTCTCAACTTGGAGGGAACTTTTAGCTCTTCTAACCTATTTAAAGGTTGGTCCTAGGCACAATATCAAAACCTTTCTAAATTCAATGAAACAACAAAGGGGATTGATTTTATTGTTGTGACGCTCCTCTATAATGATCCTAAGTGTGATAAGGTGGTCTACAGTTGAATGAAGACCTTTAAAACCGCCGTCATCTTTAGCTCTTTTTTGTGGCTTTCTATCCATATGCTTATGTTCTTTTCCAAAATACTTCTGTATAGCTTGGATAAAATGGGGCTAATCATAATGGTCCTATAATTAGACGGATCACTTTTATCCCCACTTTTAAAAATAGGTACAGTGAGACTTTGAGTCCAAAGTGTAAGGAAGCCCTACTTGACTGCTAAATTGAAGAGCTTGTGTATGTGAGGGATTAGAACAAGACCTCCCATTTTTAATATTTTGTCTTTGTATCCCTCAATATCCTTAGATTTCCCATTTGCAGGTCGCTTAACCCCAAACTTTATGTCTTCTGTAGAAAAAAATTTATATTATGTAGAAAATTTTGGAATTTTTTCTAGAGCGTTACGGGATTTGTAAATATTTTTAAGGTAGGAATTGCACTCCGTGAGGAAATCATAGCATTTTCTTTAGTTTTGCTAGTCAAAATTTGCCTCCAATTTTTTTGGATCTACTTTAGAAAAATGCAAAAGATTCTCTGTTTTTTTTTTCTTTTAATTTAGGCTTTGTATTGATTAATCTTATTATATTTCAAAGATTCATTATAGATATTAGTAATGGATTTTCTAACAAGTTTACGCTAGTTTGACAATTCTATTCTTAATAAAATTTGAAAAATACTAAAAAAAAAACAATTTTCATTATTTTTATGTTTCTTATAATAAATTTATTAAATTGAGAAATTGATTTAAAAAACAATAATCCTCTTATTTTTTTTACATTATCTCTAAAAATTCGTATGTAATTTATAACTAATTTAAGCTTTAGGGAGGGAATCACTACTATTGAAGATTGTTTATTTCAAAGTTATATAATTATTTCCCTTCACATAGTAATTTTTATAATATAATTATATTTTTTTAATCAAATCTAAAACAATGATATATTTACTTATCCATGTTTAAAGGATTATATAATTTAGCTTAATTTATAATTTAATAATTAATAATAATTTTATTAGATTTATAAAAATAATTCATTTAATTATATAAAAAAATATATTTTTATTATTTAAATAAATAAACTAAAAATTATAATAAATAAATATTGTTAAATCATATAAAAATAAATATTAAACTATTTTTAATATATATGAATTCCGGAATTCTGTTCATATAAATGAAACCTCAAGCTATATAAATTATATTGCAATACCTTCGAACACATTAAACACTATTCCATTTGTGCTCTTTTAATGGATCAAAATTAGCATTAATATTTTGAATCACCCGCCTTTTGAAATTCTTTACTCACTTAACTGTAATGTACTGTGTACATTGTATCGTAAGAGTGTATCAATAATCATCAATAAATATATTCTCCTATGTACGATTTCAATTAACTTTTCATAACTTCTACATATTATATAATAACATGCAACATTCAAATAATCAAATATGAATGTGTTTTTTATATTTTATTTATATGAATATTTATTTTCAAATTTATATAAAAAAAATTATAAATATTTTCAAAAACTATTTTACAACTTTTAATATACGAATGTTTTCTAATATTTAAATTTAAATTTCAATATATGAAGCCAAATAACAAGACAAAGTATCTGATCGATTTACATAAACCAACTTTTAATATATGAATATTTCATAATATTTAAATTTAAATTTCATTTAATGAAGCCAAATAACAAGACAAAGTATCTGATCGATTGACATAAACCCAAAACACAAAAGTTAGGATATTTAATTTGATTTGATTGTTTAAACTAATGTTAATGAAAAAGCAAAAGACAACATGTTGATCACTATAGTTCCTATTACCATAACGATTACTAAAAATAAATTAAAATAATACTATATATTCTTCTATGCAGTAAAAATTTTCGAAGGCACCAAATCGAAAGTAAAAAGTATTTTCAAAGGCATAACATCGAATGTAATTATGAAGAAATTAGGGTATCACTTCGATTTTGGTTGGAGGTTTTGGTCATTGGTTAATTAAATAGTCAAAATTAAAAAATTAAAACTCACCAAATCAATCAAAATTTTGAAAAATTCACATGAAGTAAAGCTCAAAATATTTTACATATGTTTAAAGAACACTTTATTCTATTTTTAGGTTTACACCATTAGCTTTGTTTTGTTTCGATGGATGCATACATCTTCATTTAAATTTAAATTCGATTTTTAATTAAATTTAAAATTTTAATAAATAAAAACGTTTCTTCTTTCTCTCAACAAAAACGTTAAAGTATTTTTTTTTTTTAAATAAATTACTTTAGTTTAGTTTTCTTTAGGGTAAAATTTATGTTTATGTTTACTTGTTATGATTCTCTCAACAAAAAAATTAAAGTATTTTTTTTTTAAATAAATTACTTTAGTTTTCTTTAGAGTAAACTTTATGTTTATGTTTACTTGTTATGATTGTAGGTTTTTGTGTACTTGTTTTCATTTACGTGGTAATTAATTTCAACATCCTACAAATTTAATTTCCAATCAACTCCCACACCATTAAATCAATCAACTCCCACACCATTAAAATTGATTTAGTTCCATTAGTGGTTTGGGTGTATTGAGAATAGATTTTGTTGCATTGATGGTTTGGATCTATAGAATTTGTTTCTATATTCTATTCATTAGTATGATTATTATCAATGCTAACATTTGTTTGATTGTTGGGTTTGATTTATTGATTGTAAATTATGTAAACTCCATGTTACAACTTGATTTTTTCTTGAGTGAATTATTTTGATGTGACCAAGATGCATACGCCTAATTTTATAAATGACAATTGTGATGATTTCCAAGTTTGAACACTTTGTTACTCCTTAAAATGATACACAATTTCACCTAAACATACTTAAAATAGGAAGACAAAAAATGAATGAACTTGTAACTCACAAGCAAGACAAGCTACACTTGGAGGTTGTCGAACAACGTTGCTACTTCATTCCTTAAACAACCAAAGATACATGCATTTATAATATTACATTCGTTTAGGGAGATCAAACAAACTCCTGGAAAATAGGATCTAAGTCCTAAATACAAACACAATCAAAACTACCTAACAAACAATTTCTCCATTATTTCCAAGTCTCCCCCTTAATGGAGAAAGGGTTGACTTCCACACCTAACATCTCTCTAAAAAATTCAAATTTTATCTTCCCAAGGAGCTTAGTGAAGCTATCAACAACATTTTCACAAGTATTACAATACATTAAAGAAACATCATTAGACTGCATCTTCTCTCGAAAGAAATGAAAATGAGCATCAACCTGCTTTGTTCTTGCATGATAAACATGATTATTTGCCAACTTGATTGAGCTCTGGTTATCACATCTGATCACTGTAGCTTTCATTTGTTCTTCTCCAACATCTCGAAGAAGTGTTCTCAACCAAAAAACTTCACAAGTTGCTGCACATAAAGATTTATATTCTACCTCAGTAGATGACAAAGATACATTAGGCTGCTTCTTACTGCTCCATGAAACAATCCCGAATCCAATACTAAAAGCATAACCCGTAGAAGATCTTCGATCATCCAGATTGCCAACCCAATCTAAATCTGAGTAACATGTCAGCTCAACATCAAATGAATCAGTGAATTTAATACCATAACCAATTGTTCATTTAAGATACCTAAGTACCCATTTTGATGCATTCCAATGGATTTCTAGAGGTCTTTCCATAAACTGACTTAACACACTAACAAAATATGCTATGTCAGGTCTGGTTGTAGTGAGATAGTTCAAGATTCCCACCATTTGTCTATACATTGTACCATCTGCCTCCTTTGAAACATCATCACAAGAGAGTTTTTTGTTCT